>CM060418.1:128368458-128410107 GCA_030545235.1 Helianthus tuberosus | reverse complement strand
GACGTTTGACGTCGTGTCATTCCAGTTTGAATATGGAGCCGACTAATAAGAATCCAAACGATACGATTATCACAACTGTGAAGCTGACGAGGACTTCAATCGAATCAAATACATATGACAACAGGTAAACAATACGTTCATTATGCTCAACTGTTTTAAATGATGGATTTGATTTATGTTAGTGGCTGGTTTTGTTGTTGATTATGTTTTTTTGATATAGATTGAGTTGATGTATATTTAGTATGAAATTAAGTGATATGTTGTGTAGATACAGTTGAATTAAACCTCATATATTGTTTACAATTTCAAACTAAGGAATCTGGAGCGTTTGTATTTCTTGAGCTGACTTGTGATTGCAAGCTAATGCTGTTGCAAGAACTCCGTCTACGAGTGAACTTAATGAAATACTTCTCGGACAGGTACATTTATACGTAATGTGATTCTGTTATACACTTTCTTGTCTATCATAATTCATATGTAATGTGATTCTGTTCTACACTTTCTTTCGGAAAGATAAGAATATGAGTCTGGTAATTCATCGTTTTTATTATTTTCGTTTGAATGGGCTATCATAATTCAGACTCCAATAAGGAACTCGATGGAAGTTTAGCATCTGGGAAAGTTGAAGGAGAATCTTCAGTTGGCTGTTGATCTGAGAGTGGTTCGGAAAGTCAACACAATGTAATTCTGTTATATACTTTCTTTCGGAAAGATAAGAATATGAGTCCGGTAATTCATCGTTTTTATTATTTTCGTTTGAATGGGCTATCATAATTCATATGTAAAATTGATTGTATATTTTTTAAATGGTATATTGTAGTACTTGAAGGTTGTTGCTAGACGTTTATTGGGGCTTCAAGTTGGTTAGTTCTTTACCCTTGTATCAATTTCGGTTTTTGACAGTTTCACATAGAAAGAAAAAAAAATCAAAATGAGTTTGTGTATTGGTACTCAACCAAATTCATACATAAACTGAAGAGTGAAAAATCCAAGTTTCTGTATTGGTTCTCTTTAAACCCAAATTCGACTTATGTAAAAAGCTAGCAATTTCAGTAATCAATTCAAAAAGCTACCCTTTACATGGTACCAAAATCTAATACTTTTAAGAAAAATGATATGTGATTCAAATGTAATTAATTCTTTTTTCTTAACCTTTATCATAAGAAGAAGTATATTGACCAAGTTTTGAAATTTGATGCCAGCTTCTCGTGTGGATCTAAAGGAGCTTAAAATGGAGAAAGAAAAACGTATTAATCCCAGCCATTTAGTGAAATAAGGTTATCTTTGTTTGGTTTGGTTTAATGAAGTCTCTTTTGGCCAGTAAAAAAAACGTATTAATCTCAGCCATTTAGTGAAATAAGGTTATCTTACCAACAAATTAACAGCATATGCCATGTTTCAACTTTTATGATTGAATTTATCTTTTCAATATTTCTACTTCTATATCTTAATTAAATGCCAAAGTTATACAGTAACTCTATATTTTCAGCAATTTCATATTCTTTTTTTAAATAAAGCACAATTACATGGCAGTTTCTTAATGGGTACAGTTTCTTTAATTTTGTTGTATAAATAACATATTGACTTGATTTTCGTAGTAGGTTAGAAGTCAGTTTGGTTTTTAGTAGGGGAAATGTTCAGGTACACAGTGTTTTTAAGAGTTATTAAGTTAGTGTAAATTGCAAGGTAGATGTTTGAAAGAATTATCTTTCTAGATTTGTTTTGTTTATTCAAGTTGCAAGTTATATTATTTTGGCAAGGATATCTAAAGGAAACTATTATGGAACTGTTAGGTTTATAAAGTAAATAAAGCAACCAACGTACTTTTGATATAAATAAAAATTATACGGATTTGACTATTCAGACCAATGTTAACAAACGATCTCTCTTTTTTTAGGTTGTGGCTGCTCTTGGAACAGAGTATTTTGAGAACCTTCTTCCTGACATTATACGTAATTGCTCTCATCCCAATGCACCTGTGCGTGATGGTAAGTATCATTTTCTGTTTACATTTTGATTTTGAGATAAAACACATCATAATGGACTCATTTGAAATGTTGTTACTAATAAGTTGAAGTCACTTGCAGAGGAATTTTGGTCCTCATTGAGGAATGGAGCACATCGTTCCACAGGTTTGTCTCATTATTTTGAACTTCCTGTTATCAATTTTGCCTGTTCTGTTTTTTTTTTTTTTTTTGTAATTAGATTTCTTTATATTTGCATCACTTTTGTAATTAGATTTCTATCTATATATATCTATATCTATATTTTTTACTCTATTAAGGGAGCTTAGATGATGACATAGAAATGCCTACGTGTCAACTTCTCAGGTATGCCACGTAGTCCTCGCTGATGTCATAATTATGATTTATTTATATATATAAAAATCTATTTATATAATCTGATTTTATTTATTATGAAAAAAGTATTGTTTTTTAAGAGCCAAATTTTGAAATGTATAGGGAGTTGTGGAATGGGCATTTTTAATGTTTGTTAGCTTGAGCTATGTGAGGATGATGAGTTTATTGTGCTGACATGTGATGGTATCTGGTAAGGGTTTATATGAAATGGCACTATAATTTATGCCATCCAATTTTTGTTTCTTAATCTTTTGGATCATTACTAAATTATTTTACTTTCATGTGTTTAGGGATTGCATGTCAAGCCAACAGTTAATGGATTTTATCCATGAGCAATTGATCATCGATAAGTTTTAGATAACTCATGTTGCCCTTTAAATTACATCAGGTTAGAGGTGACGTTGTTTGAAATGTTGTTGCTAATAAGTTAAATCATTTAGTAAATAATGCATCAGTTTTGGTTTTGCTTTATCTCAAATCAATTAAATTGATCAAATTAAATTTTAAAGAAGTTAATTATGTAATGGTTTGAATTCAGGATTCTATTAAGGGAGATTAGATGATGACCTCAATTTGCCTACGTGTCACGTTCTTAGCTATTAAGGAAGAGAGGAAGACACAAAGGATGTGTCAAACACAGTTGAGATGATATAGGTTCAAGGTAATAAGAAGAAACCCTATGTTGTAGAAGCAACCAGTGAGAGTGTTTTGGTGGAAAACGTGGAGGGGTCGGTGACGTTGTCGAGGGTTGTCAGGAAATGCTAAGTGATAGCATTTCCTGACAACCCTCGACAATGTCACCGACCCCTCCACAAAATTTCATCAAAATACTCTCACTGGCTGCTTCTACAACAGAGGGTTTCTTTTTGTTACCTGAACCTGTATCATCTCAACTGTGTTGACTGACCCTGTATGTGTTGTTACATTAAGATTCAATTAGGATTTTTTTGATATTGAAAATTGATCGGTGTAAAACTTTATCACCTTAGATGCTTTTGTCATCTGAGGCTATGATGGCGAGATCTGCCGTGTTGTTACAACATGGCCTAATCATTGCCGGTTGCTGTTCGCGGCTGTTCTAGGTAGCGTTGGGTGTAATCGATGTTTGTTTGATGATAATTAGATCGATGTCACCTAAGGGATATTCAGTCAATGATGTTGATGAGATGCTTCTCATCTGAGACTAAAACTATGATGAAGCAAACGTCTGCCCGAATACAAGCGAGGTATGACATTTTCAAATCATTTGTATTACTTTAGCAAATCATTTAGTGTTGACTGTGTTGATGAATAAAAATGAATTCAAAGTGCACTTTTCTTGTGCTTTCAATATGAGGCTATGATGATTTTGCAAACTGTGTGAAAATTGAATGAAGATAGCATTATGGTATGGCAAGGTTGTAGGATGGCAGTTGTTCATGCAACCTCTCTTGCAGCTATGGTGTTGTCATCTTTATGCACAATCTAAGCCTGACAGTCTGACAATATAAATGTTTTGCAACTTCACCATGAATAGAGAAGAAAGAGAGAGTTGGAAGGATATATGATTAGTTCTGAGTGCATTAAATGGCCAAAACAACTCCCTATGCATTTCAAATTTTGCCTCCTAAAAAAACAGATTATTACCGGAAGCTGTATCATCTGATTTTTGAACTTTTTTGATTGAACCTGTATCTGTTGTTACATTAAGATTCAATTAGGATTTTTTTTTTATTTTGAAAATTGATCGGTTCAGTTTTGTTCACCTTAGATGCTTTTGTCATTTGAGGATATGATGGCGAGATCTGGCGTGTTGTTGCAACATGCCCTAATCGTTGCTGGCTGCCGTTCGCGGCTATTCTAGGTAACGTTGGGTGTAATCGATGTTTGGTTGATGATAATTAGATCGATGTTATCTAAGGTATATTCAATCAATGATGTTGATGGGATGCTTCTCACCTGAGCCTAAAACTATGATGAAGGAAACGTCTGCGCGAATATACGCGAGGTCTGGCATTTTCAAATCATTTGTATTACTTTAGCAAATCATTTAGTGTTGTATGTGATGACGAATAAAAATGAATGAAAGTGCATTATGTTGACATTTTCTTGTCCTTTCAACATGAGGCTATGATGATTTTGTAGATCTGAGTAAAAATTGAATGAATATAGCATTATGGTATGGCAAGGTCGTAGGATGGCAGTTGTTCATGCAACATCTCTTGCAGCCATGGTGTTGTCATCTTTATGCACAATCTGAGCCTGGCATTTTGACAATATAAATGTTTTGCAACTTCACCATGAATGACCTTCGCTGACGCTGTGAGGACGCCGGTAAGTTATAAATGGAGTTTGGTTGGTCTGAGATGCCTATTTAGTTGTATGTGATGACGTTGGTAAGTTTTCCAATTTTTCATTTGTAGATCGGTTATATAAATTGACGCTTGTAATCGGTTATGAACTGATGTGTTGAGATTCTTGAATCAGTGAAAATTCGTGCCATATAATTAAGTACATCTTATACTTCAAGCTTTCTCCATCTGTTTGCAGGCGAATAGGTTGACTCGATGAGGTATGAAAAACAAGATTGATAAATTTAGTGAAAATGTGATTGAAAGATGATAATCCAGTATTTGAGGATCTCATTCTATAGCCTCGATAAATTCAGGGGTGTTTTCAAATAATGCTTCCTAGATGTTTGAAGACCGACAAATGTCCACAGAAGCAGTGCTGTTAACATTTGTCGATCTTTGTTGGTTTTCAAATATCTAGGAACCATTATTTGAGAACACCCTTGCATTTATCGGAGCTTTAGAATGAGATCCTCTACTATTGGGTTATCATTTTTCAAACCCATTTTCCCTAAATTTATCCATTTTGTTTTTCATGCAGGAATATAATTTGTTTTTTATTATTTGATTTGGCTAATGATCCATGTTGAAGGATGACTTATGTTTCAGACTATACAAAGATTGTCTTTTGGTTATCATAAGGTTAAATTTTAAATTAATTTGGTCTCATTCGTTAATAAGCTTATAATTATACTTAAGCCATTAAATTCTTGACGTTAGGTCTCAATGCACCTAATGACAACAACCATCATTAAGCCATCACATTCTTTCCGTTTACATTTCAGGTAATGTTTTTCCTTAATACATCTCGAAAGTTACGTTGTTATATATGATTTTTCAATGTGGTTTTGAAACTTACGGGATAGTAATTGTCAATTTCAGGTAGGTTGGGTATTGAGATCAAGAAATTCAGCGTCACTTGTAGATATGGTTTCAAGGTCAATATTTGGCTTGAAACAGTGACAAAGGACTTTTGTTTCTGAATGTTTTGTAGCTCAACTTATGATTTATATGCCTGATGTTGTTGTCAATTCATAACTATAATGCGAATGTGAATTCATTAAATAATTTCACATCATATTTTACATAACAATGTAGCTAAAAACTTTGCATATTATAAACTACTTAGTTTATTTCTATATCAAACATGTACACTAACACATACTGTCTTTAACATTGTTTTATAAAGATATGTAACTAAACACAAAGAATTTAAATAATATATTATAATATGTTTTTTGTATTTTTTAGTATTTGATTCCGATCGTTATTAGAACAAACCCGTGTATTCACACGGGTGTACACCTAGTTATAATTATAAAGTAGCAACATTTTAATGCATAGAGTAGTTGCATCCTATGCTTAGAGAGGTTTTCAAAAAAAATTTTGATATAATTATACTTTTAACTTAAAATTATTTTGGTTATTTACTTTTATCCGCAAAGCTTTTTATCTTTGTCATTTTAACCTCCGAACTTTTTTACTTTTAACTTTGTTACCCTATGCTTTTCATATTTCACAAAAATTTCAATTTACGTTTTGTTCCAAATTTTGCGAGTTAACACAACGCAACGTTCATGTGTGGTTCAACGTTTTTAGGTTTTGTTTTACGCTTCGTTCTAAATTTTGCGAGTTAACATTACGCAACGTGCGTGTATGGTTTAAATTTTGCGAGTTAACATTACGCAACGAGGTGCTTAATACTAGTTTATTAAGAAATCAAATATAAAAGTATTTGCATGTATTTGTATATGTTTAATGAGATAAAAGTACCACTTCTATTCTTGGATGTTAAAAAAAATACATATTTTTTTGTATGAGTGTACTGTAAAAAGGACCTTTTTCATGAGAATTGTGAGAAGGCTTAGAAATTGACATGTAGGCATCATGTTTTGAACTTATGCATGATGTTTTGGGTTTTTTTGGCAAAAAAAACACCAAACATAACAATTTAAAACACAATGCAACGTATTATGGGCATGAAATTTAAAGCACACTAGTTGACACTTAAAACAAACTACTTAACATTCTTGGCATGATGTTTTAATTTTTAAGCCTAGAAATTCATTGTATTGTGTCTTAAATTGTTATGTTTGGTGTTTTTCTTGCTAAAACAACCCAAAACATTATGCCCAAGTCCAAAACATGATGTCTACATGTTAATTCTTATGTCTTCTCACACTTCTTACAAAAAAATATCTTTTTTTACAGGATCCTAAGACTTTTTTGTATATTAAAATAGCATAGGGTAAATTTTCTAACCAACAACCTTCTACATACCTTTGTCTCTCCTCCCTTCTTACATGGATTGGTTCGTGGTCAGGGATTTCCCGCTCTTCTCTCTTTCACCTCAGTCATCTCTACATCTCACCGTTTGTGAGGGTCTTACATGGATTGGTTTGTGATCAGGGATTCCCCGCTCTTCTCTCTTCCACCTCAGCCATCTCTACATCTCACCGTTTGTGAGAACTAACGGACACCAATGTCGATCCTCTAAGTAGTCAAGAGTTAAACCATCTAACTTTTTCGATTATAGCGATTGGCAGGATGAATAAAGAAATTATTCTATTTATGGATAATTGTTTATTAGCTCGTTTTTATGATAATTGATGTTTTAACATCAAATTTGTTTATACGTGGATGATTAGTGTTGAAAGTTATATTCTTGTAATTTTGTTATTAAATTCCTATGTTTTAATCTATTTAAATACTAGTATAAAATGATGAAATTTATACCCTTAAAATTATATTTATGTTACTTGATGTTCTAGTTAGAGAATATTTAGCAAACAAGAATGAAAATATATCCCTAGCATAAGGCAATTTCATTATATATACTAGGGGTGTTTAAAAAATCTGGATCCGAAACCGAAACCGAATCCGAAAATCCGTATCCGAAATATCCGAAATTTCGGATATCAAAAAATTCAGATATCCAAAAACCGGATAATCCGAATTTTCGGATTCGGATATGAATTTCAAAATTTTCGGATAATCCGATTATCCTATATCCGAAAACTAATTATTTTTTTATAAATATATATAGTATATGAGCATTATATTTGGTTTGAAGTATTATAAAAATTAGTAAAAAAAGTAGTAAACAATTGTATTCGTGTGAACTTATGATTGTTTTTAGTTTTAAATATTGGAAATTTGGAAAATCGAATATAAGTTTAGTTTAATCTATACACGAAATGGATTTTTTGATTTTTTTTTTTTTATAAATTCGGATATCAATATTCACTATCCGAGATTTCCGAATATCCGGTTTTCAGATATCCGAAAACCGGATAATCCGATCTTGAACACGTATGGAGGGTGTAAGATATGCACGTGTATTTTAAGACAATAGTATATACGTTTATTAAATTACAAATGGTCTTAGCCGCACCATCATATAACATATTCACACAATTTGTCCATGTGACAGATCTTAACAACTTAGGTGCACTGTTGTACGTTGTATGCACCGTTGTAATTGGTTTAAACGCATTATTGTATTTAACTTACACATGCTGTCATAATTGAACTTGGATGCACCATATTAATTGTTTAGACACGGCGATTGCGTCAACAAATAACACTCTTTTTAATAAAATGTAGTTTTTTAAAATACAACAGTATTATATTCAAATTTGAGATTATAAATTCTAGATTTTATGACATAATTTTTTAAAGAATAATGAAGAATAAAAAAAAGATAAATAGAGTTAAAAAGAAATTGGTGAAGTGTATTTAAGTATTTAACTAACATTTGAGTCGATTTGTTTTATGTTGTTTCAACCTTTTTTTTAACTTCATTTTAATTAATATTATGAAAAGTGTATTAAGGGTCAGAATATAATAGGACATTTATTTGGGTAGGAATGCTAGAAAGTAATCTTGACCATCTATTTATTAATCAATGGCTAAGGTTAAAGGAGTGAAACTGAAGAAAAAAAATAGGCGCGTAGGTTTGTCTACGGGCATTCTACTCAATCCCAGGCAACAGTTTCTCTCTTCTCCAATTCCCCCCATTTTTTAAACGTTAATAACTCTTTCATACGATATTATTTTTTTATAAAAATTGCACCAAAAAACGAGCGTTTTTTAATCTTTAAAATGAGTATACTATTGCTATATTTTCAATAAAAAAATTCAAAAATCCAGTTGCGTAAAACGCAATAAACAAAAACCATAAAAAATGATTTTTTTTCTAAAACGCAATGGACAAAAAAAAACAAAGAAATGTCTTATTTCAAAAACGCAATGGCCAAAAAACAAAAAGAAATGTCTTATTTCTAAAACGCAATGACTGAAAAACACAAAAGAGTGATTTTTTTTCTAAAACGCAATGGACTAAAGACACAATAAAATGTGGCTCAGACATTTGCCTTAATGGTTCAGACCTCTTACTGATTTAGCACTTAATGGTTCAGACTGTTTGTTTCACGAGCAGATGTCTGAATGGTTCAGACATTTGCCTCTGAATGGTTAAGACCTCTAATCTGAATTGGTCAGACATTTGTCTCTGAACGGTTAAGCATTATATAGGCTCTTAATGGTCCAGACCTCTTACTCATTCAACACTCAATGATTCAGACCTCTTACTGGTTCAGCACTTAACCATTCAGATGTTGCCAAACAGCCCCTAAAAACACAAAAGAAAGTGTTCATTCTAAAACGCAATTGACTAAAAACCTAAAAGAAAGTGTTTTTTTTTTTTTTTTCTAAAACGTTATGGACTAAGTTTTACCTAAAACGCAATGAATTAAAAACACTTCAAAATGTGTTTTTCTAGAACACAATGGACCAAAAAACACATAAAAATGTGTTTTTACTAAAACGCAATAGATAAAAAAAACACAAAAGAAAGTGGTTTTCTTCTAAAACGCAATAGACTAAAAACACATAAAAATGTGTTTTCTAAAACGCAATAGACAAAAACACAAAAGAAAGTGTTTTTTTTTTCTCAAAGGGTTATTGGACTTTATCACCCTTAACTATTGGCCATTGGTCGCTGCCACCCCCAACTATCACTTTGACGCCCGACACCCCCAACTTAACACTTAGTGTGTTCTGTCACCAGATCACTAACTTTTGATCCTGTTACTATAATTTTGGAGGTGTCCTAAGATCCCTAAAACCTTCCCAAGATCCCTATGACACCCCAATAAGTGTAGTAACATGATCAAAAGTTAGTGATCAGTTAACGATATGGTGACATAACATACTAAGTGTTAAGTTGGGGGTGACTGGCATCAAAGTGATAGTTGGGGGCGGCAGCAGCCAATAACCAATAGTTAGAGGTGATAAAATCTAATAACCCTTTCTAAAACGCAATGGACTAAAAACATTTTACCTAAAACGCAATGGACTAAAAACACAATAAAATGTGTTATTTCTAAAACGCAATGGACTAAAAATACAAAAAGAACTGTTTTTCATTCCTTTGTAAAACACAATGACTCAATTCAAAAACTCAGATCGTAAAAATGCAATTCAAAATTTTCTTATATGGATCGAAGCCGATTTCTTCAACAATTGACGAAATTTGCATGCTAGAAAACACTTATTAGCGATCGAATGGAACGGATCGAGTGATTCGCTTCAAATCACGGGAAAAATGAGATATTATATGAAATTAAACTGGGTTTCTTCAAAAAAGTTGAAGAACACGTTGATTGGGTGTTTGAATCATTGATTGGTGACGAAAATCGCACTATAATGTAGTGATTATTGAGATAGAAGTGAAGAAGAGGTTGAAGATGGTGAGTTTTAAAAATGGTGAGTTTTAAAGTTACAGAGAAAGAAGAAGAGAGAAGATTGGATAAAATTGACTAAAATATCCTTCTCATTTATTTTAAATTTTGCCACATGTTTATTTCCTATCCTTGCTAGCCAAAATAAACTCTCTATTTGATTCTCTGTATTACTATTAATTATTGAAATATTGATCTATAGTTTTAACCAATTTTCAACTTCCTTCTATAATATATGAAATGTGAAAAGATGTGAAGCACGTTGTACACTAAGGGTCTGTTTGGTATGAGGTAATGTAATAGACGGGGGGAATGAAATGGACGAGGTAATGGAATGGATGAGGTAATGGAATTGATCATTACCATTCCATGTCTTGTTTGGTTACCATGTGTGAATGGAATGAACAATTACTTTTTATTGTTTGGTATACGAAAAAACACGAAGGAATAAAATCAGATGGCGGTGGTCAGTGATGGGCGATGATGGGGCGTGGTGCTATGTGTCAGTTGTAGCGGCGGTGGCGGTTGGCGGTGGTGGTGCATGACGGTGGAGGTAGGTGGCGGCGGTGGCGATGATGGCGGCAGGGGTGGTCGGAGGTGGTAGCAGCGGCGACGGTGGTTGGAGGTGGTAGCGGTGGTGGCGGTGGGGTGGTGGCGGTTGATAGCGGTGGCGGCGGTGATCAGAGGTGACAGTGGCAATGGTGGCGGCGATGATTTAAAGGTGGGTGGTGGCGATGTCAGAGATGGCAGTGGCGACGGTGGGTGGCGGCGACGGTGACAGCAAGGACGGAGGTGGGTGGCAGCGGTAGGTGGTGGCAGCGGCGGTGGCAGGTGACGGTAGTGGTGAGTGGCGGCGGTGGCGGGTGGCGGCGGAGGCGGGTGGTGGTGGTGGTGTGTGGTAGCAACGGTGGTGGGTTGTGGTTTTGTTAATGAAGGGTGAAGAGGGAATGTAATGGAAAAAAAACAGGGGGGATGGATGGAATGATTTTGAGGGAATGGAATGCATTTTGGAATGGACGATTCCATTCCATCGACCAACCAAACACTCTTTTCTTCATTCCATTACATTGGTCCATTCCATTCCACCTCTTATTCCTGCATACCAAACGCTACCTAATACATGGTATGGGGCAATGGAATGAACGGGGGAATGAAATGGACGATGTAATGGAATGGATGAGGGAATGCAATGAATCATTACCATTCAATGTCTTGTTTGATTACCATGTGTGAATGGAATGAATTATTATTGTGTATTGTTTGGTAGGCAATAAAAACGAAGTGGTGGTGGTCACTGGTAGTGATTATGGGTGGCGGTGGTGGGTGGTGACAGCGATGGGTGGTGGTGGTGGCGACGAGTGGCGGTGCGGCGGCGACGGCGGGTGGCGAGGGTGGTGGCAGCGGTCGTCGATGGTGGTTGATGGCGGCGGAGGTGGCACCGGGTGGCAGCGGCGACGGTAGTGGTTTGTGGTGGCGGTGACGTCGACGGTGGTGGTGGCGGCGAGTGGCGTTGGCGGCGGTGGTGGTTGGTGGCGACGGTGGGTGGCAATGGTGGAGGGTGAGTGGCGGCGGCGGTGGTTGTAACACCCCATGTTTTCACGAGTGAAAGTCAAAGTCAAGGTCAAAGTCAACGACCGACTTCGCGCGACTTGACTCGTAGAAATGTTTTTATTTTATTTATATTATGTGGAGTAAGTGTCGTTCATTACAATAATCGAATCATGCTGACCGTATTTCAATCGACCAACGACTGTGAATAATAGGAAGTAACAATGCGATAAAGTTAATCAAGCTATGCTAATCAAATCGACATCGAATCGTAACTCGAACTGTGTATTTTACTTGTTGTTTATACGTGTGTGTGTGCCTTACGTGTTACCTGTGCATGTTTATTTTATGTTATGTTGTGATAATCAAGCGAACTCAATCGAACTCGAAGTCTAACTCGAATGTAAACGAACCCGAACCCGAATTCCGAGTCGAACCATATAAGAAGTAGTTGGGACTGAAAGTAATTTGACTAGGAAACCCTATCGAATCGCTCGAAATCGAAACCGAAGCATCGTCGCACCAAACGCACCAAATCAGGCTACATCCGCACGGATGGTCAATCCGCACGGATTGCCTATCCGCACGGATTGCCAATCCTCACGGATGGCCGATCCGCGCGGATAGCCTATCCGGGTTACGTGCCATCCGCACGGCTCACCCTTTCCCTTTTTGGCATCCTATAAATACACGGGTCACTCTCCAACTTTTCCACTTTTGGCAAGTGACGTCCGAACCGCACGCATTCTTCACTTTTTTCTCCGATTTCTCCCAATCCAGGTAAGATCTTGCACTAATTCTTGTACATTCTCGATCACTACACAATTCTACACCTTTCCATCTTTCAAATCTCAACTTTTAACCATGGAATCATCAAGATTCGAGGTATTCTCGGGTGACGTCATCATGAAGTTCTTATGAACTTCAAGCTTGACTTCATTCCACCAAGAATAACTCAGATCTAAACGATTTCCACAAGATTTCACAACAACATCACCAAAATCTAAACTTTTCTAAGGATAAAAGAGTTGAAAGAAATAAACCTAAGTTCTCTCCTTCTTTTACCCTTAAAATCGGTACGAATCTGATCGGTTCTAGTGTTCTACTCGTTAATAGTGATGCACTAGTCCTAGATCTGGATTCTACCCACAAGACACCTGATTTCGGGGTCAACCGGAATGACCGTTCTGAGTCGCCGACATGTCGAGTCAGGGTGGTTCCTGGCCGGCTTAGTCGTGCGGGTGAGAATACAATTCCAAGTGGTTGCCACATAATCAGAATGTCTCGATAAACGACAACAGAAACCAAGAGTAGACTAACGGAACAATCAGACCAGAGGCTGTTCGCACGGACCAGTCGTCCGCACGGACAAGCTGTGCGCACGGACTAGCTGTCCGCACGTACAGGCTATACGGACGGGTTGTCACCCGGACGAGCTACCCTTGGGACCCACTTTCCAAACAAGGTTTGAGTATCGACGAATGAGCAATCCGGACGGACGACCTCTGAATGGATTACTCTTCGGATCATGAGATACTAAGGCCTTAAAATAAATTCAAACAGTGTTCATCCGCACGGCCAAGTCGTCCGCACGGACAGGCTATCCGTACGGATTGTCTCTGCCCGCGCGCACAGACTGTCCGCACGGATTACCACTGTCCGCACGGACTACCATCCGTACGGATCGTTGTCCGCGCGACCGGCTTGAAAGGTAGAAACACTTAAATGTTTTCTAAATGCTACAACGAAAACTCCAAAGCACAAGCCATCATACACAAACACATCCTTAGGAAGAAACAATCCACTTGAACGTTTATCCGCACGAACAACTTGTCCGTACGGATAAGCAATCCGCACGCATGACTAGTCCGGACGGATTACCGTCCGCACGGACAGCCCACGCGCACGGATAGCTTATCCAGATGGGTCACCATCCGCACGGATTACCATCCGCACGGATAGTTCACCCGCACGGATGACTTCCTCTCACGGATAGCTGATCCGCACGATCAGTTATCCTACCCACTCTCACTTTGTACTATTTTACGCGCCACTTATCGTTACGTTATCGAATCTATTCAGGCTAACCGTACTCGCTGTAAAGCGCTCCCTTCAATCCATAATCGCTGTGAGTATACTCGAACCCTTTTTGCTTTTAGCACTTTTGGGTGTTACATACGTTACAACTATTCAAACTACAACTATCACACTACTCAAGCTATTTTAACGCTAAACCATTAATGCATGTTATACGTGGCTTATGAATGCTTGTTTGTTATGTTTACACATGGAATGCTGTCTACCTGCCTTAGCAACGATAGTACTATAGTTTGGACTCAGCACCCGTTCACACGGGGGTTGTTAAGGATCTTTTACTTGCATGGATTACGGTGGTAATCATGTATTGCGAACTGCCTCGGGCAGTCAACCCGCAGTCATTGGTATCGATGGATCTATGTCGATAACTAACGTGCTTCATTTCACTATGTGTACGTGCTGGTTATGCGTAAACGAATTCGAACTCTATATGCTATTATCAAACTTGTATGCTCACCTTTACATTTTATGTATTGACTTTATTTTAACGTATGTGACAGGTGCTTAGGATGCATATGTGGTAGGAAAAGGAAGCTAGAATAAAGCTTTAGGGCCCAACAAATAGTTGTCTGTAGATGACGTATTAGGGGTCTCTAGAAGCAGATAAACAATTGCTACTTATTTAAATCTGAGTTGTCGGAGCAGGATATTTGTTTTGATATTATCTGTAATAACTTGTTTGACTATTTAAGATACGGTATGGGACGTATTGCTTTAATTGAATGGTAACGATAGTTGTTATGGAAACTTCTGGACAATCTGTTTCGCTCAGTGCCACGCCCCGATGATTCCGCCATCGGTTGGGGTGTGACAGTGGTGGCTGTCGGGGTGGCGACGGAGGCGGGTTGCGGGTGGCGGCGGCGATGGCGTCGGTGGTGGGTGGTGGCGAAGGTCGTGAGTTGTAGTGTTGTTGATGAATGATGTAAGAGAGGATGGAATGAAAAAAAAAAAACAAGAGGGGTGGAAGGAATGATTTTGAGGGAATGGAATGGCTTATGGAATGGGTGCCCATTCCATTGATCAACCAAACACCCTTTTCTTTATTCACTCGTAATGATCAATTTCATTCAGCTGCTTACCAAACACTACCTTAATTGTTTATGTTAATTAGCGTTCATGATATCCAATAATTATAACCAGCACGAATGATGCCAATCCCCACCTTTTGCATGTGAAATCAATTCTTTTAGCACAAAACAAGTAATTCTTATTCTTATTATATTAAATGTTGAAACTATAGAAAACAAATAAAAGTTGATTCCCTTCAAATTATTGCCCCAACATGTACAAACTGCAATAAATAATTAACTAATTTATTAATAAACTATTAATTATTTTCCATAAAGAATTTAAACTATTTAATTTTATATATAATCTTATATTTTTCTATTAGCATTCTCCAATGGAAATACTTCCCAACCACTAAACATAAGATCTTGCTCATCTAGTGGGTCTCTTGTCATACCCAACTTACCATATTCCAATCAAATAATGCATTTATTATTTTGTTTTATTAATAATAATAACACAATATATATAAACCCAAGTACAAAGCAGATAGGTATGCTGAGTTGACTCAGCTCCTTTCAAATTCATGCCATAAGTTCAACAATGAGCAAAAAGACCAAATTTCAAAGATTAGAACTACATATCAAAAAGAATTTACTGCACATTTTAAAAATGTATCTTGAGTATCGTACACGACAATAACCGACAGGGCAAACATATAACCTACGAATACAGTTCCCGGCTAATAGGGTTCTATGACAAAGCAGTTTCAAAAGATCTACGCGCTATCATTGACATGAATATGTATTAATAAAAACTTTATGCTATATCATATCCTAATTGTTATAAGAAAGCGCGGTTGTGTAACAGACCAAAAGAATGAATCCAGCAGATCGGGCCCTTAGTGACAAAATGGCCCGTCCTCTTTTTTGTTTACGCACACAACCTAGAGGAAATGATAACTGATAACTACTCCAAGATGTGACAACTTTTGACGAAATCATTGGAGTAATTGACGTATTTTGACCAAAAAGGGCGAAGATGTTCAAAGCCTATCTCTAGCCACGGTTTTGACTGACCATTGTAGTGGATTACAGCCGCCTTCTTTACATTCTCGACACTTGTGTTGTTTTGGTAGCCCAAGCCCAGCATGTGCCAGGACGGGTCAATTGGTTGAACATGATTCCTAAATGCAATAAGGGCTGGGGGTAGAGTACCCAGCCTCCATAAAGTCAAATTTGACTTCAAGTTCTGCACATAAAAAAAGTCAAATCTTAAAAATGGACAAGAATTGTACATTTAACTACAATGAAGAAATATAAAAGTTATGAACATCGTGTCGGGTTGATGGTTAGCGAGTTGGTGGGTTGAAATGTTCAACCCAAACCCGACCCATATTATTATTCGGGTCAAAGATTTCAACCCTAACCCGCACACATATAAATTCAGGTCAACCCGAACCCAACCCGTTTAACCCGTGTTTTAAAAGAGTCATGCAAGTTGACGATTTATAAGCAAGTTGTTGGGTTTTAAGCGGGTTATTGATAACATGTATTAGTGTGACAAGTAAATAATATGTGTCAAAACTAACATTATTATAACAAACTATGTAAAATAGAAACGGAAAAAACAAAAAAAAAAATATACAAAAGGTTTTTTTTAAATAGTTTAACGGGTCAACCCGAATCCGACCTGTTTTTAATACAGTTGACCCGAACCCGACCTGTTTTTAATGCGGTCAACCCAAACCCGACCCGTTTTTGAACGGGTCGGGTTGGCGGGTCGTGTCAAAATAATGCCGCCCCACTAAATCACCTCTTTCAGCCACGTGTGATATGTTTCTCTAATATTCGTTCTTCTCCATGCACGCAAGTCGAATATATTCATCCCATAAGCCCAAGCACATTCATCTGGATCCAGATTGTTGGATATCAACGGGTGAGAAAAGTTGAAGTAGGTTCTGAACCGCTTCGACATCACCCACGTGTCATCACCTTTGCAGGTTTCAACCGCTCCGTTGACCTTTCCACCAAGGTCAATTTCCCAAAGTGGGGATAAATCACGTTGAATCACAATATCATCATCCAAGAAAACCACTTTATCAAGATTCGGGAAGAGCTGACCAAAATAAGCCAAAAAAAAAAAAATTACTTTTAATAAGAACAAAACTAACACTATAGCTAAAAAGTTACTAGCTACATATAGTAAGGAAAAGCTGGTGTACCGGTATAATCCAATTACCTCTGGCAAATATATGCGAATATGATTCAGCAACGATATGTACTTGGGGCTTCTAGCCTGTAACTTTGAGGCGAATGATCTTGGAGTGGTATCACTGAGATTTGCACCTGCTACATGATTCCCGTGATAATAATTCCTAACTCCATAATGATTTTCCACGGCTTCAAGAACTGGAACATTGTCTCGGGTCAACCAGTCAAACTGATGAACACCTTTTACTTCAATGATTGCGGGAGAATTGGGGTTTAAAGCAAACCAGGAGTGCATGCCTGCGTAAGTTTTCTTGTCGGTTATCACATGGAAGACGATTTTGTCGGGTTTTAGTGATGACTGGACTGCTGAAGTGACGACAACTGAAGCTGCCAAGATGTTGTCCGTTGACAAGATGAAGTGGTAGTATGAGTTGTCGGATAGAACTGGAAGTAGTTCTGGTGAAGGTAATTGTCTGCGTGCGTGTGCGTTGGATGAGTACTCATCGGTTAACCGCAAAGAGAGACAATGGATGCCTTTTGGGACAGAACTTGCTGCAAAGTGTTTGTTCATTAATTCTGCAAATTTAGATTCTCTAATTTCCTTTTCAGATCTTTCCATCTGTCAATATCAATGAAAAGAAAGAGATCAATAAAGAAATTATTCCAAAAATCATCTCATTTAGTAAGCTTCATGAATAATTACATACCATTCCTTTCAATATAACAGCAAATTCATTTGCATCGTATTTGTTGTCTTTCAATTCATTGACAAGCTGTGCAAAGTTTTCAGGGAGCTTTAAGTCATTTGGGACTTCTACGGAGCTCACTTGGTTAAGGGTCTTGTAAAGTTCGTTAACAAGCCTCTGCTTTGACCAACATACAAAAAATTCAAGTTATTAGATATAAAGAAGCCTTAAACGAATATAAAAGATGAAGATACTGTGTGCAGAAGGTTTACCCCTGAGTCTTCACCCCTCCCAAGAAGCTTTGGTCCCAAACGCCTGCCTAAACAATCTAACGCATAAAATAAATAATTAACTAAGAATATGTGTTTAACCAACAGAAGTTAAGGAAAATAGATAGCATCCATAGTTCCATACAACGTCTTTTTAAAAAGGAACTAAGATTAACAAGCATTAGAAAAGAAAACTAGAAGAATTTGTTTTAACAAGTTCTCAAGAAGGTTACCAAAATACCAACAGGTTTCAATTTTCATCAGACGTCTCTAAACAGATTATTATTTTTTTTGCAATTTTCGAGTCAAAGAAAGTAACAAGAAAGGGCAGATATAGGTGTGTACAAATCACCTAACAAGAAGAGTAAACTCATAAGCTGAAAATAATTAACTCAACGTACAAATGTGTTAAGTTTGATGGTAGTTTTGTCCTCCCTAAAAGCATGTAAAGTGTGAAAACGGTTTTGTCATAGAAACAAGTGTTTTAGAGCATCATCCACCAGAAAAAAACATGATTATACCCTATTAATCAACTAAACTTTCAAAAGCCTTTCAAAATAAAACCACCAGTATATGAAACACCGTGAGAAGTTACATGCCTGGAAAAACTGTATACACAGTGTTCTGGGTAGCAAGATCGATATGCCACAAAATATTCAAACTGCAATACTTCATCAATCACATTTCAATAACTACTCTATCCAGCCATGATCGATATCACAACCACTTCAACTCATTCATTTATTTGGCTAGGCTCCAAACAAGGCCTATGCGCCTTGAGTGCCTCTTGCACATTCAACAACATAGCATAGATTACCGAACACACTTAAATGTCTCATACAAGCTTATATTGTCTCTAAACTAACCTCATGCTAACAAAGATGATTTTAAAACATCCGAAGCCAAACTAATCAAACTAAACAACTAACGACATCAATGAAGATCTGGAAACACCAACACACGCCTCAATAATCAACTTATCAACTCAACATTGACACAATCAATAAGCAACGAAGGATCAAACACACTGAAATGTCTCATACAATCTTATATTGTCTCTAAACTAACCTCATGCTAACAAAGATGATTTTAAAACATCCGAAGCCAGCCTAATCAAACTAAACAACTAACGACATCAATCAAGATCTGGAAACACCAACACAAGACTCAATAATCAACTTATCCACTCAACATTGACACAATCAATAAGCAATGAAGGATCAAACACACTGAAATGTCTCATACAAGCTTATATTGTCTCTAAACTAACCTCATGCTAAGAAAGATGATTTTAAAACATCCGAAGCCAGCCTAATAAAACTAAACAACTAACGGCATCAATCAAGATCTGGAAACACCAACACAAGCCTCAATAATCAACTTATCCACTCAACATTGACACAATCAATAAGCAATGAAGGATCAAACACACTGAAATGTCTCATACAAGCTTATATTGTCTCTAAACTAACCTCATGCTAAGAAAGATGATTTTAAAACATCTGAAGCCAGCCTAATCAAACTAACAACTAACGACATCAATCAAGATCTGGAAACACCAATACACGCCTCAATAATCAACTTATCAACTCACCGTTGACACAATCAATAAGCAACGAAGAATCAAACACACTGAAATGTCTCATACAAGCTTATATTGTCTCTAAACTAACCTAACGCCAACAAATATAATTTCAAAACATCTGGAGCCTAACTAATCAAACTCTACAAACTAAACGACTAACCGACATCAATCAAGATCTAGAAACACCAACACACACCTGAATGATCAACTTATCAACTCAGCATTGCCACAATCAATATAAGTTAGCCAACAAGAATGAATAAACATCAAGATCTATAATCCACAACACAAATCAAGAAGTAATGAATCTACAGAAACCAGTAGTGTACCAAACGATGAACACTTGTTGACACCTTCAAGAGTAACAAGAGCCGTAACGATGAAGACGAACGGCAACAAGCAAGCGAGAATAAGCACGGCATGAAAGAGCGTCCGGGACGAAATATGACGAGCTGCGATCTTAACCTTCATAAAATCAAAAAATCCATTGCTGCTCGATATCGTTATACTTCTCATACTAGGTGACAAGTGTAGCTGCATAATGATCCGTACCGATCGAACAAGAAACCCTAGGTTCACCGACGAACAACAATAACAACTTCCTCTTCCGATTGATCTTCTTCAATGCAGATAATGATTTGGATGGCGAGGGTTTCATTATAATGAGATCCGGTGAAATAGCAGGATCTGGATAGAGGTTTGGTGCTGGTTATGAATCGGTGATTGTGATTTGATCTGGTGGTGTGATGATAATGCATTGGATTGGTGTCATTGATTGGTGGAACTAGGGTTTTGAAATAGAGATAGATGCGTGTATGTATGTATATGTGATTATAACTGCAGATGATGATGATTCAGATTTTTTATAATCCGGAAGAGTGAAAAGGGGGAGGGAGGGAGGGAGGGATAGATAGAGAAGATGATGTATCTTTGCGTACGGTCCAATCTCATATTAATTTTCTAGATTTAAATTAATAACCATGTCTTTGATCACGTAGTATTTGAATTTGTGTATGAAATCCTTTAACTTACATTTCTACAGACTTTGATCACCTGGTATTTGAATTCTTGTATTAAATCTTTCTAGAAAAAAATGTTCGGATAGTCCCTGTAGTTTGCTCATTTTTCACCTTTAGTATCTAACTTTCTAAAATTATAGCTATAATCCCTAACTTTTGCAATTTCATTCCCGGATAGTCACTGATGTGAATGGAGGTTAGTTTTTGATGTTAAGTGAATGTGAAATTACAAAATTACCCTTACTATTAAAAATCACAATAAAATATTAAAAAAAACCTAATTTATTATTTTAAAGAAAAGTGAACCCCACATTTTTCCTATCCCTATCCCTACCCCACCCCCACCCCCTCTCCCTTTTATCTCATTCCTTTTTCTTTATCTGTAACAATCAAGCCACCAGTACAATCAAACCACCACCACCATATCACCAAATCATACGACAAATCAATAAATTGCAGGTAATGTGTGTGTATATCACAGGGCACCTTAACAGTGTTTTCCCACCAGAATATCAAAAACAACAAGACTTTGAATATATATAAGTGAGGATTGTATGTATGTAGTACCTTTTCTGGAAGTGAGGGGCTGAAGAAGAAAATAGGAAGCAAAAGTGGCGAAAGTTTATATAAATAAAGTTTGGTGAGTGAATTGCAAAGACTATGGTGAGTGTGGAATTGAAGTTCACAGCTCTGCTTGTTCTGGAACTTTCCACCGCCACAAAACGCCATCTTCTACAAATAATTCAAACGCAAAAACCCTAATTTTGGACGTTTTTTTTTTTGTTGAGTTGTGATTGTTGAATTTTGATTGATGGATGATCGATAATGCCTGAATTGCGTAGCCTAGTAAGACCAGAAGCGAGAGTATCAGAAGAGGAGACGAATGTTGTAAGATCGATAAAGGAGGAGAAGAAGAATATGGATGGCTACGATTGTAACGCCCTGCGTTTTCATACTTTCCATATTTAGAAACCATTGCTGGAAATTCTATTTTTTTGGAAATCTTGTATTCCTTGTAATCGTATTTCGTTGTATCGTTGTAAAATCCGAGACTTTGATCGTAATGAAACGAATCTTTTATACATCGTTTATACATTGATACGTGCACTCGTTTGATACATGGTTCGTAATTCGTATAAACGTAAGCTTAACTCGTAAACAATGATCGTGTATTCGTAATCCTTAAATCTTCATACATTTAAACACTTAGTTATTCGATTATAAGATTAAGTTGTATGTTTTTTTTCACTTGATTATACCAAACTATAAACCATACATACTTGTTACATTTCATGTGTTATACACACCTATGTTATTATACTTTTTGCTAAATTAAAACATGTCATTTATGCATTTTGGACCTTGTTACAAGTTACATACATACTAGACACCATGTAACACTTTATTAAACATCAAATATATACTTTCTAATGTCCAAAAAATAAAATAAAAATTATAGGGCTGTTAACAGCCTTGCATCAGCCCACTTAATTTCCTTGTTTTGAGTTATTTAGCCCACTAAACACTTCCAAAGCCCAACCCAATGAAACCCTAATCCATCCCCTATATAACCCACACCTCCTCCAAGCATTTTTCACTTTCTAAACACTATCCATTCACTCTCAAACACTCCAAATTGTAGCTGATTGCAGAAGTTCGAGCAGATTTATACCACTTCACTAAAGTGAGCATAACTCACTCAATTCTTATCCGATTCACTCGATTCTTTTTCCTACTACTTTGTATTGACCTTAGCTACGTTACCATGGGTTTTCCCTGGAAAACCAAAGCCTGGAATGTTGCCAAAAGGGCTCCAAAGTGGACTGATTTTTCTGTTCTTGTTTCAAACTTTGATAAACTTGTTTAAACTTAAGGAAACTCATCTCAAACCTATGTCCTTATGCTTATAACCACTTCTATGGTTAGTTAGGCTTAAAAACAAGGTTGAGACATTCAAAATCAGAGGTATAAACCTCACAAACTTTTTGTTTTGTTCAAGGATTTTAACCCACAAGTGATGCTCAAGTTCAAGACTTGATGATTGTGTGATTTAGGATTAGCTTGGGCTAACCTACTTGAAAATCCACACATTGCTTGATGTTTTCTCATAGATTAGTTGTTCATATTCTATTGTTTCTTGTAAGTTCATGACCCTCCTGGTTGTTCATAACAACAAGTGTAGTGGTAAACAATAGAGGTACCTAAATGGAAGCTTTGTTCTTCCTACCTCATGTATGAATTCCATGATACTTAGAGGTGCCTAAATGAAGACTTTAATCTTCTACCTCATGCTTTGACTTATAAGATGTAATATACACTATGTAATACTTATGTAACAACCAAACAATCGAACTCTTGGTGATGAACTAATGGACATTCGTCAAGCTAGTAGATTGCATCATCTTAGGCCTTGACAACTTGTCACGATTCTAATGGAACTTTGTTCCATGAAAACATTTAAACTCTTTTAGAGTTTCATAGTGTCAAGAACAAGTATCATAGGTGTTAGATGATTATTTTCATATGTTTATTTTTCATGTTATTTAAACTCCAAATCCCTAGAACCATATGTAAACACCTCTTAAACTCCAAATCGAACACATTCAACTTCCTAGTCTCAACAACTTCGTCACATGGGATAATCGGAAAGCATATGCAACTTTGTGAGTACACTTAACCCATTTTCCTTTTAATACACTTTGGGTGCAGCATGTTTTACTTGTTAAAATGCACGATTCACAAACATGCTTTTATTCGTTTAATCCTTATACAGTGGCGGATCTAGGATTCCGACTAAGCGGTAACGTTTTATAAATAAGCGGTAACGAAATTGAAAAAACGTCAAATTTTTCCAAAATTTACAATAATTTTTCTAAAATTTTTCCGACCAAGGGGTAGCGGACGCCACCCCTTACATACATATAGGTCCGCCCCTGTCCTTATACATGCTTTGCTATGCTTAGGTTCATGCTAGAATACATACTACTTGTTAACTCGACTTAACAATTATAGCGCTATAGGAGTAGCACACCACCCGACGGGGTTTTGTTGAGTCTTTATTCTATAACGGTCTCGTCACTTTTGTGTCGAGGGATGCTAAATACTAGTGGACACTAGAGTTGACATATTGTTATGCATGATAGATTGACCTTGTATACCAATTGTTATGTTGGATTGAAAATACCATTTTATACATATGCCACGAGTCTAAAACTAGTGTACTCGCCAATACCTTTGTATTGAACTATGCTTTTAAAACATGTTGCAGGTTTAGCGATGATGTTGATGATGCATGGAATCTAGTCGGATGCTTAGATACACACTTTAAATTTTGTATTTTATTTGTATTGTATTTCATTATTCATGTTGTATTTGTTTCAAATCCTTGTAATTGACTCTTTAGAAATGAAATGAAAATTTATCATTTAAATACTTGTCACAAATAGTGTTATGAAGTCTCTTGCAATCTATTTCGTCTTACTTCGATGTTTCCGCCATTGGTTGGGGTGTGACAACGATAGCGCAGGCCCCAATGGCGATAAGGCTTTCGCTGCTTAAGATCATGAACCTACCACGACTCCACTTCCAGAAAAGGTACTACATACATACAATTCTCACTTATATATATATTCAAAGTCTTGTTGTTTTTGATATTCTGGTGGGAAAACATTGTTAAGGTGCCCTGTGATATACACACACATAACCTGCAATTTATTGATTTGTCATACGATTTGGTGGTTTGATTGTTTCAGACAAAAAAAAAAAAAGGAAGAGAGAAAGGGGAGAAGGAGTGGGGTAGGGATAGGAAAAATGTGGGGCCCACTTTTCTTTAAAATAATAAACTAGATTTTTTTAATATTTTATTGTGATTTTTAATAGTAAGTGTAATTTTTGTAATTTCACATCCACTTAACATCAAAAACTAACCTTCATCCGCACCAGGGACTATCCGGGAACGAAATTGAAAAAGTTGGGGACTATAACTGTAATTTTAGAAAGTTAGGGACTAAAGATGAAAAATGGGCAAACAACAGGGACTATCCGAGCATTTTTCTCATCTTTCTATTTACATGGATTTAGCCATGTATGATTTGAAAAAAAATAGTGAGATCTAACAGAATAAACTCTTTGCCTTTCAA
The DNA here is from genome assembly GCA_030545235.1 of Helianthus tuberosus. Taxonomy (NCBI): domain Eukaryota; kingdom Viridiplantae; phylum Streptophyta; class Magnoliopsida; order Asterales; family Asteraceae; genus Helianthus; species Helianthus tuberosus. Next base: position 128,385,109 of record CM060418.1, on the reverse strand, counting down.
AAAAAAAAATGCCTTTAAAAAAAAACAGAAGAAACTCTTGATAAGATCAGAACTGCATGTAACTTTTTCACTTATATATCATAAAAAAAATTGTATTACGTGTATTTATGTGTACATTGAAGAAATGTAAGTTTGATATTTGAGAAAAAAGTAGATTTGTTGGCATGAAGTTTATCACATGGCTATGAGCGTTATGTTTTCTTGACATAATTGTAAAGGTATGACCACAAAAATTAAATATGTTTTGTGATGTTCTTAAAAGGAAAAAGAATACACTTTACATGGTTTTCTAGATTTTGTGATTGATCCTTAAATATTATAAAGTCTCAAAGGCTTGCCACTTATCAAAATTTGGTATTTTATTTTTTTTGCTAAAAAAATCTTATTAATTAAAGTAACATGAAAAGATCGCCTTTCTTGTTAAAAAATTTAAAAAAAATTGAAACTGCTCATAGATCCCCCTCATAATTCATTTAACACCTCTAACCACTTTTTCAATCTCCAACAATGTCGATACATAACTCAGTGTTAAAGGAGAGTATGATGGTGTAAAACCAAGGCCAGTAATTGTCGTTATGCAATTATATGTTGTGATGTATCATAGGCATACTTAGGTAGGTGGTGCACTTAGTATCTTGGCGTGGGTATGTCAAGTGCATCATATGTGTAGGCGCAGTTAGTTTAACGGCGCTAGCTACTAGCTAGCGTGGTTAGTCGTGTGCCTATATATGTGTGTTTGTGTCATTTGTATGAGAGTGGAATTAGAGAGAGCTTTCAAAGCTTGCTTGAGGAGAGCTTGAGCTGGAGAGGAAGGGTTTAGAGAGAGAGAGAGAGATCGTAACAACATTACGTGTTAGTGTTGGTAGTGAGTCTCCAACCCTAGGGGGACTCACCTGGGGTTGGCATAGTGCTTAAACGTGTAGATGTATACTCTTTCGGTAATTGTGATGATTATAATGAAACGAGTTTTTTGCATATCTTCTACATTGTTTATTATTGTGTAAGATAGACACACACGCTCTCGTCTCAATCAAGAGTGATGCTTCTTGTTAGTTTATCAATTCATGAGGGTGTCGGTGACTTTTAGGTGGTATCAGGGCATGGTGCTCGAGTCGTAAGGACTAACCGCCTATCTGATTCACTATTGCTCTTGATTCAGTGTTTATTTTCTCTAAAGCCCATGAGACATTAAATTTGGGATGATATTGAAAATCTTTGATGTGTTTCGGATGAAATTAAATGTTTATTTGATGATTTTTTTTATAAAAAACGAGTTGATTAAAGGTGTTTGTTCTAGTTGTTAAGGTCAGATTCAAGTTCAAATTCGAAAACAGCAAAGCCAGCGGAGTTGCCGTAAGTTGGGGCGCACACAGTTATTGGTAGTTGAGGCGTAGTCACTGCCTAGCGTAGTTATCAACGTAGTTGTCTATTAGGCGCAGTTGTCTTTTAGGCCCAGTTGTCTGTTGAGCGCAATTGTTGATCAATGCAGTTGTTTAGCAATTACGCTAGTTTGTTCCCAGCGCAGCGCAGTTGTTTGCTGGCGCAATTATTGGCTGCTTTATCTCAATTTTTTTTAAGTTGATATCCCCAAGTACGACAATCTCATCAGGCGTACTTATTGATGGTAAAAAGGTGTTTTCTTTAATGAAAATTTTTGAGGATATTTCGAATAAGAGGATAAGTGATGAAAAATTTGGAGATAATATTTTTTGGAATTTTTTGTTCGGTATTGATGAACCATGTTTGTTTCAAGACTTTCGGTATTCGAGTAACTTTTTGGGTTTTTCTATACTTTCCATAGGCTATGAGTATCCTGGTGGGGTACTTCATTACTAAAGGGGAAGATTACTTTAAATTTTTGGTTTACTTTATAAAGAGTTTTGTGACAATTTGGAACTATTTAATTGTTGAGATTGTGTTTTGAAGAGAAAATGGGGTGATAAAATTTTCTACGAAATGATGTTTCTTTGAAATTTTTCAAGATGCTCGTCGAAAATTATAGTGATCGAGATCATGTTACAATTTTGGTTTGATTTCTCATTTAGAATCTGAATGACGATAGATTAGAAAGATTTTATAATTCGGATTTCTCACTACATATAACCTATTTTCGGTTTCTCACTAGGGGTGATGAAAAATTAAACGAGGTTAATCATTCCAACTGAAGAACTCATCATAACTACATTTCTTTATGACCGATATTATATTGATGTTTATACCATTGGCAGCCAGAAGCAAACATCAAGAACGAAGATATTAAGAACTTTCCGTTGTTTAATAGAAAAGAAGGGTTGAGTAGTTTATTATTTTCTTTAGCACGTGACAAATAGTAACATTTAATTACTTGAACGGGACTATGTACAATACAACCTCAATGCATAAAATCTATAATGTATATTAAATAACAACACTGTCACAAAATTTGAAAGCATTTATTAACTGAATTAATAGTATTTAAATGGTAATAAAGAAATGAAGTAATATCATATGTTTTCTTATATATTAAGACCAAGTTTTATCAGGTCCACAGTAAATTTTGTATCAACTTATTTTAAAATGAACCCAATACATAGTTAAGTATACAATACAATGCCTAAAGATTCATGTCACCGGTCACTTAGATTTGTAACATCAAAGGCTATTTCTATATCTAATACATACCCTCACGGATACAAGCACAGTCCTCATACCCCCTTATCCACCTCATTTTTTTTTATTATTATTGAAACTAAATTATATATTTAAAGCTTTAATAAATTTGATTAAATATATTATAATATAAAAATTACATAAAAAATAACTAATAAAACTACTCTTCGTTCGGTTCCACATACGGGGTGTCTTGACTTGCAATATGAGGTCGGGCGAGTTACTTAAGTATGCCCCATTCAACTTTTAATACACCGAAAGTTCACTCGACAACTTATCTTGTCGATTCTCGCACCTTCTTGAACTTCTTTTTCTTTGGGTCGGTTGGATACGGGAACGTTTTCACAAACGTTGACCAAGTAGGGTAGACATCATCAGTAAGGTAGTATCCATATTTGTATTGTCACCCATTTGGCCATTTGCATGAAATAGACACTTAGGCGATTACAAGTTACTCATGGTAAATAATGGAGATTGTTTGAGAAAATTGATGTCGTTTAAGTCGGGCCGACCACTAAACGCATGCACCACAAATCGTTCGAAGTCACTGCCTCGAGCATTATCGTCAGGTATTGGTGATCACCCTCATAAATTGGCCATGTAGTATGGCCGGACACATTCTCCAAACAAGATGTGTATAGTCGATGCTACGAGCATCCCTGGAAGGCGATGTCTTTCTTCAAGTGCTTGATACAAAAGTGCAATGTCGTTGCTTGTCGGTTTACGTAAAAACTCTTTGTCGTACAACTGAATTATGGCATTGTAGAAATATTCTAGGCATTCACGTGAAGTCTGATCGGCCATACACAAATACTCATCGTATTCGTTAGGAGGATTACCGATGGTGAGTTGTCTAACCACCGATGTACATACTTCAAGCCGTAAAACTCTTTTTTCATCCTCCTGTCTACGCCCTTTTGAAACCATTCAAATTTGGGTTTTATGTCTTTAACAATTTTCAAAAGTAATGTCTTCGGCAACCGAAATCTTGATCGAAACATACACGCATCATATTTTGGGTTATCGACGAAATAATTTTCCATTAGGACTTCAAGAGCTTTTTCACGTCATGTGGCACGTAATATTTTTTTGATGTTGCCGTGTCTTCAACTTCAGCTTGGGCTACAATATTTGCAGAAAAATTCTAGGCTACTATCATCGAACAAATCAAGATCATCAGATGACTCAAAAGCAAGGTATAAATTGCGATCCATATTGTGGTGTAAAAGATTTGGATGAATATTTGGGTGAAGAAAATGAAGATGAAAGAAAGAATTTGGGTTAAAAATTATGAAAGAATTAAGATATATATATATATATATATAGGGGAGGGTTATCTTGAGAACGCTAAATATTGCGAGAACCGTGAGAACGAATGAGAAAACCAATCAAAACCAATTTTTTTTTAATACAAACCTCATTGTAACTAAGATACAACATCAAAAAAAGAATATACAACATCAAATAATTCATTTATCCTTTCAAAATCACTCTTATTAGATTTTTTACACATGTGTAAATTTGTTAAAAACAACAAATTTACACATGTGTAAATGAGAAAACTTACACATGTGTAACTTTTCAATATTTACGAATACATGTAAATTTAAACGTGTTAATTAATTTTTTAACATTGTATTCGAATAATAAAGAGAAGTGTAAAAAGAAATTTTGAATTTGAAATGTTTTTGACCAAGTTTTTACGGTTTTTTCATTCGTTCTCACGGTTCTCACGATATTTAGCGTTCTCATTTAAACCCTCCCCTATATATATATATATATATATATATATATATATATATATATATATATATATATATATATATATATATATAGTGGAGAGTTCAAATGAGAAGAAATTCTTTATAAGAAGAAAAAAGAAGAAATTTCAACCAATAGAAATGCTTCATTAGACTTCATTTAATATTTGTACTTAATGTAACTATAAGGGTATATTGGTAAACTTACATACATCATTAATTGGTAGTTTCATCTTTAATAACTAATTATATTAAATTTGTAACTTATTTTTAAGATATATATTTTTCTCAAAAAATAAAAATAAAAATTCATTTATAGTGTAGGATAAATACGAGGCGTGTAGGATAAATTACGAGTTGTGTAGGATAAATTTCAATATGTGTAGGATAAATTTCGAAATGTGTAGGATAATTTTTGATGTGTGTAGGCAATTTTTTTAGCGTGGAGGATGATAGTCTTAATGACTAATTAATTAGTCAAACATAATAATAAATGAGATGAGAAAAAACTATTTAGTGTTTTACCATTGTACCATTTTGTTCTTTTTATTCTTAATAAAATTTTCTTCTTAAATGAACCTTCCCCTATATATATATATATATGTTTTATTTGGTTAGATTACCGTTTTATGTTTTGAAAAATCAACCCAACCAGTTGCCTCAAGCCAATGTCTCACACCCTACACGCATCGACGCTGTCGGTGTTACCACACCCACCAAGTGTCGTACAACCCTACCTGTCACACGCCCCGATACCGCTAACTATATACGAGGGTAATCAATATTTTCTTCAACATGTGACAAAAAAAACTATTCATTGTTTTCTCCAACACGTGACAGACAATAACTTCATATTTATATTTACATTAAATTACATTGATTGTTTATATATGTTATACAAATATTATATATTAGCTTTTCAATTTTGAAAAAAACAAATACAAGCTTTATACTAATTGTTTGTCATATTGTAATGTGGTTAGTCAAAGCACTGACATATTACTTACTGATGTTCTTTCTTGTATGTTGAACTAGACCTAAATTGAACCTTATGCCAACATTATAGGTCACATCCACCATTTAACACCTTCAAAATCTAAACATATTGGATCACTCTTGATTAGCACCATCACTACGGCATCTTCGATCGTGAACGCAAACTTTAATTTCCTGAATCGTCAATAAAAGGATAATATATCATTTAAATCAACATCCATTTTTTTTACAATCAATAGCAAAATGTAAAATTCAAGAAAAAAAGTTCAAACAAATATCACTGGATGACAAAATAACCCAAGTTCCCAAAATGTATGGGCTGGGTACTGGGATGGGTATTAGGGTATAAGACAAAGTATGGGAATGAAAATATTTTGTGGGTATGGGACGGGTATAAGATTAGGTGATACCAGTTTCGATTACTAGAAACTTTACGCTGGTTTTCCTTAACCATATAATCAAATTATATACCAAATTTTTTTTTTTTATTTTCCTTGACTAGTGTTTAGTAACACTTCATTCTAGTAAATTCGTTACTTGTAAAAAAATTAAAATATATTTTTTGATGTTATTATTTACTTATTTCTAGTAACTTCATTACTTGTAAATTTTTTATATATTTTTTGATTGATGTTATTATTTATATTTGTATGCTACTAAATACAAAATTATCTTTTGAGATTTATATCATCAAAATAGTTTCATATTTTAGATGTATCAAATATTTTATAATAACTATGATATGTATGCAATTTATCGTATTCTAGTTTATTATAGATTTTAAAAGTATGAAGTTATATAAAATTAATGAAAGAAAACATATACTTGAAAATCCCAAAGAATTTTTTCAACTTGTAAACATGACACGAGGCTTGTTACCTAAAACTCCATCATGTAACAAACAAACACCTAAAACACCAACCACAACCACCAAAAGATCGTAAATTTTCAATATAAGTCAAAGCTATCTGCTAATAATAATTACACATACAACACATGTATCATACTGAAACTCATATTTAACATAAGCACCACCATTTTAGTTATGCTCATTAACTACATCATATCAAAGAAAAGAAATTGAACACCCCATATTCAAACTCTAACTACATCATAAACATAGCGAACCCTAAGCCTAATTTGAAACATGACTTAGAACAAACCTTAATGTGAAAATCGAACCTTAGCCTACGATTTTGAATCCTAACCATCTTTCCACAAATTAAAATTATAACTAAGAACGGTGGGAGTGGAAAAGGTAACTAATGAAGAGGTCATATATGGTTTGTGCTGACAACACGTGGGCACACCATCAATGTTGACAATGATGTTTTGGGTTCGTTGTGACCATCACAAGAGATGGTGAAGGTGATGATGATATCAAAGGGAGATGTTTGAATATGGCTTGAGGAAGTCCAAATAGAAGGAGAGGGCTTTTTGATAGAATTGTATGATGAGTTGTCATATAAGATTGGCTGATGTAAAAGTCTCCTCTTAAAAGTTGATTCACAAAGGTAAGGTAGTATGTGATGTGTTGTAAAACCCATCCACTTATCATATGTATAAGTTTAGTTTCGTTTTTAGTAATTGTGCGTAAAATGAGCAAAACCTAGGAAAAACAATGAAGAAACGAGCACCAGAGAGCAAGAAAGGAAGTCCATGGGCTAAAAATAAAATTATGAGGAAATCACATGTTGGCGTGTCGCGACCCAGCAAGGCATGTTCCATCGCGACGCGCCAAGCCTTTAGAAGTTCACCGAAATTACAAAAAAATGCCACCCGACTATTTTGTCCTTGTCCAGCTCCTTGACTCGTCGCTAGGCAATCAACAAGCCTATCGCGACACACCAACATCGTTTAAGTCGGCAAAGCTTAGATTTTGGCTATTTAAGTCTATTTCTCAACCCTAGTTCACACTTTTCCACCTCCAGGCGACTCTTGGGCGAATTTAGGGTAATTTCCAGCTGAAGAAAGTGATTGGATCGAAGACAGAGCATAAAGTTTGAAACTTTAACGCTTTTGTAATCCGTTAGTTGTTTTTTATTCCTCTTTGTTTAATCTGTGATGAATACCATGTTTTTACTTATATTCATTGTTTTGCTACTTTTGAACATGTTTAGAGGCTAAACTTTTAAAGCCACCTAGGTTTTGATGAACTAATGACTATGTTTTGACTTTTCGGTTTGACTTTTTACCAAGTTTGTGTTTTGAAGTAAAATAGTTCTATTTGTTGCTGATTATGATCATGTGCACCTATGTTTGGTTGTGATTATTGATTTTATGTGTTTGGAAAGAAGAGATTCACCATAGATACGTTAAAGTCGTTTTTAGGTCGTAGATCAGTAGGTTTTCGGTGTAGAGATTATCATTAGAAATAATATAAGTTAATTAATCAACTAAAATCAACCGAATTAAAGTGTGCATCCAATCTTAATGATTCGAAAGATGGTTTGGAATTGCTAGGTTAATCTATGCATTGTTTGAGAGTTTCGGACACTCGTTAGCACGTGGTTATTCTATTTATTCATGTCTATAGAATCCTATGTTTTTAGTGTATCATCTTAGAATTAGCTTCAAGATTAGAAGGTTGTTTAAGTAACTATCCTTAACGAGAGGTTAATCGAATTCGAAATAAAAACTTGGTAAATTATCAGATTAGAAGTCATTGAATGTCATTAGGGATTCACTACTTGGGTGGTTGTTCATTCTTATTGGTTAAACCTTCACTTGCTTGTCGCCTGAGTCTTTGTCTTAGTTCTCATTAGTTTTCAGTAGGTTAAATAATTAATCACCCCCTCGCAAACAAATAAACCAGTTAAGTATTTAATTGAGTCATAGTCTAGTTAAGTGTTGCTAGTGTGGGTTTGATATCCAGACTTCATTAGGTTTTACTACTTTCGATAGGTACACTTGCATGTCTAGTGGTCTAGCATTAGGAGAGTCTAGATCAAAACTAGAGTGTCTAAGTTAAGTTAAGTTAAGCTTATATACCATATTTTGCACATGCGTATGATACGAAAACCAAACGAGCAAAAAAAGTTAGGGTTTGAGGGGTTGAGTGGTATAGCTGATATTAACAACATAGCTACAAATGTTGCTCATCGTACATGATACATAACATTTAATTAATAATTACCCCTTCTATTATCTTTAAGTAAAGATGGTATTGAAACTTATAAAGTGTTAGAAAAAAAGTCGGATTCTTAAAACATTCTAGTTTTGATATTACATGTTTACTATTCTAGGAAGGTTCTTAAAAGAACATCCTTAAAAAGAGGTTTTACTATATGATACATTTTTTTCCGGTCATATCAGTAATTCAATATTGTATATGAACGTATAGTTCTTAAATACCCTATGGTATATGTAACACCCCGAATACGGAATTGGTAATCAAACTCCGTTAATACTAAAAGACGGGTAAAGTACCGTTAGTAGTAAAAATAACCCGGTAACTATTTGGATTTAAATAAGAAATCCTAATAATTAAATACAAGCGAATCAAAGTTTTAAGGAATTGAGTTTATAAGAGCCCGAGTTAACGGGACTTAAAATAAAACGGGTTATAACTCCCGGGACCCACTAAGTAACTAGGAATATCAACCTAGTTAGTTAAGTGTTTTAAAATAATAAGAAAATTGGTTAAAACATACTATATGCAACTTGGGTAAAGTATAAGGGCCAAAGGTGATAAACTTGAAACAAGTTTTAATAAAATAAAACATAAAACACCAAAACACACACCTTGAGTGTGTGTTCTGGTCGAAATTTCTAGAGAAGCCAGGAGCTCCTATATTCAAACCCTAACTTGCTCAATTTGCTCAAATTGAAAGGCCAAATCAGTTCCAAATCGAAATCCAAGCTCGTATTAGTGATCACCTAAGTGAAGGGGTCAGAAGGTATGTTAAATTTCATCTTTTCATTACATCTTGGAATTTTGATGAACATAAGAAATCGAAATCTGAACTTGATTGTGTGATGTTTAGATGAAATTAGTAATGAAAACATGTCTAGGAGTAAACCCTAGTCAATATCTTGTTGAATGAGTGCTTAAACTATGAAATTCATGACCATCCATTTATGTGTTAAATGGGTTTAATAGAATGATGAAGAATACTAGAAAAGTGATGATAAGTATGTGAAAAATTGTTGTTGCGATATAAGTTCTAGATGTTGTTCATAAACACTAAACCTAGAGGCTTGAACTTGATGTTAAAACTTGGTTAAAACAATAACCATGAACTTGATAAATGAAGTATACAAATTCTGCCCAATAGGTGTTTAATAAAATGCCTCAATGAAAGCTAAGATGTTGAAATTTCGAGTGAAAAGCACATTTGAATAATAAGGCAAATTAGACGAAATATGAAACAAGAAGAGTTCTAATCATAATGTTTATTTAGACTTAATGTTGTAAATCATGTGATTGAGAGTAGTTAACTTTAATAAGCTAAGTTAACTAATCTTGAAGTCGAATAGTAGATTCGACATAAGAAGCGTAGGATGGAATAGTCGTAAATGAATATGATTAACCTAACCATCTTACAATTACAATGATAGTTTGACGCTTGGCAAGCTAGGTGAAAGCTTGGGGAAGGAAGTGGGTCAAACGAAGCATGAATGACGCAAAAGCATAAATTGGAAGTAAGGTAAGTATAGCTTACACTAGTCATATATTTTAGAATGTTCCTTTGTCATATTAATTACAAATAAGATAAATGCCTAATTGAGATATGGTGTTCCGGCGTGTAGTCGTACGGAACGAGATAACCAAATAGGAGAAGAAACCGTATTGATGGTTAAAAATGAGTTAAATCGGTAATTCGATCCTGTTATGACGAATGAAACATGTACCTTTAAAGGTTACCATATAAGGTAAATCATGATAACCAATAAGGGTAAAATTGTAATTTGGTCACTCGTTGACAATAATTGTTAGCTTTGAAAGATACTTATTTCGTAAGCCTTAATAGGCCAAAAAGCGTTAAGAGGTGATTTATAATTAAAACGACCGTGCGGTGTAAACCGGAGCGAGTCATGTAGACGAGATGACAATAAGCTTCATCTCGCCAATATAATCGGTCATTTAGATCAAACGGGTCAGAAGGTGAAAATATCACTCTCTGATAATATCGACTAATGGTTTGTTGAGTTGTATGATTACAGAAATAATTATCGAGTGGATATTTGCATCGCTATTACTTAGCGGCTATTGAGGCAAGGTATTTAAATGGGTCAATATAATGATCCGAACCAGGTACGCATAATGGAATAACTCTCATTTAAACGTAAGGTCTAATGAGAGTTAATCGAAGTCTAAAATAGATTTTGGTTACTTTAATAGGTAAACCGAATGTTACAAATGATGGTCATTACGTTTGAAAGGCCTAATGACTTTTCAAACAAAATCATAGTTGAAAAGAGGGTTTATGGGTCAAACATGTTTACAAAAATCTCTCATCGTTAATGAAGGGCCAAAATGGACCAAAACGCCCTTATAAGTTAAACTGAGCAAACAACCCTTAAAGGTTGTTTGGAAACGAGTTTCATGATTAGATAACTACTTAGGACAAGTATAGAAGTCGAAAGATGTAATACGATAGTCAAATGGCTTGATTTGAGTCCTCGCCGTAAAAATTATTGAGTTGAGGGGTAAAACTTGGTTTATATAGGTTACCTTAGTAAACTCACCATAAATTCAGTAATGGTGGAAAATTTTATGATAAGAAATGTGGTAATGTAATGCTAGAAGCAATCGAAATCAATTTTAAGCTGGAAAGTGCTTAAATACCCTTAACGGGTCAAAATAAGCACTTGAGCGTAAACGGGTTTTAAATACGTAAGAAACTCGTGACTTGAACCCAATATGATAGGAGATTTTGAAAGTTTGAATTTCATAAGTCTATGGGGGGCATACAAACTTGTTTTGTTTGATTTCTACACTAACGGGTCAAAACAACAAAACATGATGAACATGCAGCAGCTACCATAAGTTACGGTAGCTACCGTAACTTACGGTAGCAACTAAAGTTGTTACGGTGGTATTATACTGCCTTACGGCAGCTCCTGGAAGCCCAGTGGCTACCGTAAGTTACGGTAGCGCCCAGTTATTTTTGTTAAGTTTTGTTTCGCGAATCCATTTGAACAAGTTTTAAACCGCGTATGACTAAAATCATTTCATGTTTTTGGAATGTAGGTTACCTAGCAGTACCGGATGACGACTGAGCCCGACGAAGAACTGAACACACGAGATCAAAGCTTTCGCGAATAGTTTCGTCGTCACGTTTTAAACGGTGAATTAAATTACAAGATATTGGAATGTTTTATCCAGTAAATTGTTTTAACAAACTCGCATTTTTAAGTGTATTTTTAATCTTAATACACTATTATAATTGAACATTTTGGATAATTGATTATAAATGGATTTAGGGTGTTACAGTATACGTGTGTTTATCCCCTATATACAAGCATTTACCCCCTTACATAACTGGATAACCTTGATACATTTATGTATAGTCCTCAAATCAATCAATCTAATAGAGGTTAGACTGGAAAGAATGCCCTCGTCAAGGAATGGGACATGACAAGCAACTTCGGTATGGAATTAAGGTGGAAACTGATATTTGGTTAGGAGCACCATCCAGAAAGGAATCAACATCGAGAGCACCACCCAAATTTGAGAAAACCTTCCGAAGGAATGATAGGAGCTGGATGCGAAAACACCACTTCGTGGCTTTGGGACATGATCGAAAGAGCCGAGAGCCCAACATGTATACCGTCTAGCTAGAAAATCAAGGTAGTCAAGATGATGGATGAGATCAAGGCCTTAGGGTTTCCGTGGGTGAAAAACAGGTTTAACTTACATAATTTGGAGTGGTCCAATTGATGTAATTCTAATTGCTCTAGTTTATAATTCGGTTTCCTTCTCCTTTTTTTCACTGTTTGTATTGTATCTAGCTCCTGACAAGTTTTTTTCTTTTTTTCTTTTTTTATAATCTGGATTACAAGTTTTTTTTAAATTCTTTTCTTATACGAGTCACTGGTCAGTGGCATTTCTGTTAATCTTTCCATAAATAAGCCCATTCATCTAACCACACATAAAATGCCCCGTTTGTGGTGTGCACATGGTGGTGTTTGTTTTTTGGCCAGAAGTGCTTCTGGCCACTTATGTCTGCGTCGCGCAGACGCGCGCAGACGTTTGATGTCTGCAGCTTGTTTGTTTTCCGGAAGCACTTCTCACCAAAAAGGTCTTCCCCACCTCTTCCCCAAGCAGACATGTCCCAACCTCTTCCAACTTCTTCTCTCTGCCAAAACAGACCTGCATTCATCCGCCGCCCACCCCTGCTCCGCCACAACCTCCACCCCCGACAAGTTCCGGTCACACCTGTAGTGTTCAAACCCTTCAGATCTGAGAAGGAGAGACACCAGTGCCACGTTTTTAGTTAATGATATATTTGCTAAAGTATTATTTGACTCTGGTGCAAACCAAAGTTTTATCAATACTTCGTTTTGCAAAATTCTAAATCAGTCATTAACTAAACTACCACAAGAATGTCTGGTAGAAACAGCTAATGGAGAAACCGTTAGAATTTCTGAAATCTTGCAGGGAGCAAGAATAGAAATTTTTAACCAAATGTTTATAGCAAACCTATATCCCATGAATATGGCAGGATTCGATATTGTTTTAGGAATGGATTGGTTAATAGCCAATAAAGCCAATATTTTATGTGATCAAAAGTCAATTCAAGTAAATTCACCAACAGGTAAAACGATCACAATTAAAGGAGATAAGCCCTCTAGATCCACAAAATCTATATCTGTGATGAAAACTGCAAGTTATATAAGAAAAGGTTCTATAGTGTATTTGATTTCCATAATCACTAACACTAAAGGAAAAGATTTAAAAGACATTCCAGTAGTATCTCAGTTTTCAGATGTATTTCCAGAAGAATTGCCAGGGCAACCTCCAGACAGAGAAGTTGAATTCAGAATTCACCTGATACCAGGAATATCACCGATTGCCAAAGCACCTTATCGTTTGGCACCCGCCGAAATGCAGGAACTGAAGAAACAATTAGATGAATTGTTAGAGAAAGGATTTATACAGCCAAGTTCGTCGCCATGGGGATCACCGATACAGTTCGTTAAAAAGAAGGACGGATCAATGCGTATGTGCATTGACTACCGTGAATTAAACAAGGTCACGATTAAGAATCGGTACCCATTACCGAGAATCGATGATCTGTTTGATCAACTGCAAGGAGCTCGATTTTTCTCAAAAATCGATTTAAGGCCAGGATATCGTCAGTTAAAGGTACAGGAAGAGGACATTCCTAAAACTGCTTTCAGAACAAGGTATGACCATTATGAATTTACTGTCATGCCATTTGGTTTAACCAATGCCCCAGCTGCATTTATGGACATGATGAACCGAATATGTAAGCCATATTTGGATAAATTCATAATCGTTTTCATAGATGATATTCTAATTTATTCTAAGAATAAAGAGGATCATGCAAAGCATTTGCACGCACTTTTAAGTCTATTAAGAAAGGAAAAGCTTTATGCTAAATTCTCTAAGTGCGAATTTTGGTTAGAACAGGTACAGTTTCTCGGACACCTAGTTAATCATGAAGGAATTCATGTAGATCCAACAAAGATTGAGGCAATTACCAAATGGAAAACCCCTGAGTCACCAACCGAGGTTAGAAGTTTCTTAGGATGGCCGGTTATTATAGTAGATTTATTCGAGATTTTTCTAAGATAGCCATTCCCTTAACTAAGTTAACCTGTAAATTTGTTAAGTTTGAATGGGGAGTAAAACAAGAAGAAGCCTTTAGAATTCTTAAGCAAAGATTAACTAACACACCCATACTAGCATTACCAGAAGGAGCTGAAGACTTTGTAGTCTACTGTGATGCTTCTAAATTAGGTTATGGATGTGTATTAATGCAACGACAAAATGTTATAGCTTACGCATCTAGACAACTTAAGAATCATGAAGAGAATTATTCAACTCATGATTTAGAACTAGGAGCTATAATTTTTGCTCTTAAGATTTGGAGACATTACCTTTATGGTAGTAAATTTACCAAATTCACAGATCATAAGAGTTTAAGGTATATCTTCAAGCAAAAGGAGTTGAATATGAGACAAAGACGCTGGATGGAGATGCTTAGTGACTATGATTGTGATATTCAATATCATGAAGGAAGAGCAAATGTAGTAGCAGATGCTTTAAGCCGAAAATATCATGAAAAGCCAAAAAGGGTACGATCTCTTAAATTAAATCTACAAGTAGATTTAAATGATCAAATAAGAGAAGCACAAGAATCAGTAATCAAGGATGATTCTGAAAAATTAAAAGGTATGCTAAAAGAATTAAAACAAGGAACATATGGAATTTGTAGATTCCATGAAAAGAGAATGTGGATACCCAAATTAGGAAACCTACGTCATCATATTTTAGAAGAGGCTCATAAGTCTAAATATACGATGCATCCAGGAAGTGATAAAATGTACCAGGATTTAAGGAAAAATTTCTGGTGGATAGGAATGAAAAAGGACATAGCAGCCTATGTTTCTAAATGTTTAACTTGTTCACAAGTTAAAGCTGAACACCAGAAACCCTCAGGTTTGTTACAGCAATTACAAATGCCGGTGTGGAAATGGGAATTGATAACAATGGATTTTGTTACTAAATTACCCAAAACTAAGAAAGGTAATGATACAATCTGGGTGATTGTAGATAGGCTAACCAAGTCAGCTCATTTCCTACCAATGAGAGAAACTTTCAGTATGGAACAATTAGCTAAACTATATGTAAATGAAATTGTTTCTTTACATGGCATTCCTTTATCAATTGTTTCTGATAGAGATAGCCGATTTACCTCTCATTTTTGGTCAAGTTTCCAAAAGGCAATGGGAACCAAGCTAAAACTAAGCACAACTTATCATCCTCAAACGGACGGACAAAGCGAAAGGACAATTCAGACAATGGAAGATATGCTTAGAGCTTGTGTAATTGATTTCAGAGGTAATTGGGACGATCACTTACCTTTAATAGAATTTTCTTATAATAATAGTTATCACACAAGTATCAATGCTGCACCATTTGAAGCACTTTATGGAAGAAAGTGTCGAACCCCAGTCTCTTGGGCAGCAATTGGGGAAAATATCAATGCTGCACCATTCGAAGCACTTTATGGAAGAAAGAGCTATGCTGATAACCGACGCAAACCATTGGAGTTTAAAGTAGGAGATAAAGTATTGTTAAAAGTCTCTCCTTGGAAAGGAGTAGTAAGATTTATCAAACGAGGAAAGCTAAGTCCCAGGTACATTGGACCTTTTGAGATTATTAGAAGAATAGGACCTGTAGCCTATCAGCTACAACTGCCAGAGGAAATGGCAGGAATACATGATGTTTTTCATGTATCTAATCTCAAAAAGTGTTTAGCTGATGAATCGCGGATAATCCCTCTTAAGGATATAGAGGTAAATGAACAACTCAAGTTTGTAGAAAGGCCTCTACAGATTGAAGACAGGAAAGTCAAAAATCTCAAGCACAAGAGACTAGTTCTAGTCAAAGTAAAGTGGGACTCCAAAAGAGGACCAGAGTACACATGGGAGCTTGAATCAGAAATGCAAAAGAAATATCCGCATTTGTTCCAGTAGATCTCGAGAACGAGCTCTAAAATAAGGTGGGGAGAATGTAACAACCCTCGGTAAAACCAACACCCTCATAATATTCTGACACTCTAGTATATTATAGAATGTCCCAAGATGTTTTATATTACACCCCGTATGTGAAAACCGAGCCCGAATTATGTTATATTATTTAAATAAAATATAAAAGCTTAAATTTAGGGCTGAGGCGGGCCGCGTAGACCCACCCCAACATTCACGCGGGCCGCGTGAGATCTGAATGGTGGTGCAGCCCTGAGCTGACACGTGTCGACATCGTGGCGGGTCTACTTGGTGAGCCGGACAAGCTAGTCCGTTGACTAGCTTTGACACGGGGCGTGTGAGACTCAGATTTCAGCACTATATAAGAAGGCCTCGGGATTTCACTTTCAATCGTTCATTCTTACTTCTTAATCTCGAATTTCTGTAGTAAAGTTATAATACTCGGGTATTATACCCCCTAATTAGCGAGGTTCTGCTCCGTTGTAAGTATTATAACCCCAGTTTCGTAATAGTTACGCTGCCCGATTGATTTAGGGTTCCGTAACAACTGTCGTGGTTCT
>CM060418.1:128330064-128368258 GCA_030545235.1 Helianthus tuberosus | reverse complement strand
GAATCCAGCAAATAAAATAATAAGAAAACTACTAGTATGAGTGGAAGTAGAGTTCGTGTCCACAGGGATACAGGTTAACTAATTATGCCAAAATTGTTTTGAACACAGATACGATTGTATTGAAAGGGGGGTTTTAATTTAACTAAAATGTAAAAACAATTTATAATTTTTAGATTAAAAAGAAAAAAACTAATTAAAGTGGTTGGAAAAATTCAGATGTGAAAAACTAATTTCAACACCAGGGCAATTTCTTGATTCGGTTCGACTTACGATCATTAACGGTCACGGTGCAATGATCCTTTTTAAATAAAAGTTTGTATCAATACTAGATGTCACGCAGTTCGGACATCCGCTCCATCTAATGTCTAACCAAGCGCAGTTCGTCGGTTAGAGCCAACCCGCTACTCTAAACTCACGCCGTTCGGATTTTAGTGTGCGGGTTGCGTGATAGAAGTATCGATTATAATCAAACACACACGCCGTTCGGTATGTTTAACTAGATTGTATGATTCTATAACGAAACCGAGTTCATAGACAAACACAGCCCGTTATTTGTTCCTTTTATCAAAAATCAAAACTGGTTAAGGTTTTAAAACTTGATGAACTTTATTAGAATAATTAACAAAGTGGCCAGTTTCATTAACAAACTAATATATATCCGGTAAAATATCCGGATTTAAGATCAAGAAACACACAAACAAACCACTAAAATAATTGAATCTAACATAACCGTTTCACATAAGTTTATGAACCAAATCAAAGAAAACAAACCCCGATGTTGAAACTAAACGGTTCTAGCCGGACATGGTGGCTAGTTCAATCATTGCAAATGTGAAATAAAACATCCAAAAAGAAATTGAAACTTACGAAACAAAACTATTTTTTTTGTATTGTTCTAGAAAATCACCAAAGCAAAAAAATGCTTTTTCTTGTCTTCTTCGATTTCGAGTGCCAGCCCCCCCCAAAAAAATTGATCTTTTTCTTTTCGAAAATTGCCACATATATTGTTTTCCTCATAATTCGTTCTTGTTGTTTGGTGATGATTCCTTCCATGTGTGGTCGGGTGCTGGTACGATTAGGCCCAAACTTCTTTATATTTTTTATGAACTTTAAACTCCAAACATTATACTATTAAATTATACACCTTCAATTAAAAAGATGCATAATAATAATAATATAAAATTCATCCGAAAGTTCACTCGTCATGTCGTTTCGCTTGTTTTGAGATCTTTGTCGTCACGAACCCTTCCACTTCTTTCCAACTCCCATTGTAATCCTTAGTGATCGTTCCGCGCCTACAAAAGAAAACCAACCAAAGTAGATTCCATTCCACCAAAAACAAATGTTTCACAAAATAATGATGTTTGACTATGATATATGCATGATATGTGATGTTATTTTAATATTATAGTGCTATAAAACATGCCTAAAAATGCAACTAACACTAAGCAGGGAGACTTAAGACCTAAGATTTTAGAAGAAGCTCATAAATCTAGGTATACTATACACCCAGGAAACAATAAGATGTACCAAGATTTAAGAAAGAACTTTTGGTGGATAGGAATGAAAAAAGACATAGCAAGATATGTTTCTAAATGTCTTACTTGTTCACAAGTTCTTTCTTAAATCTTGGTACATCTTATTGTTTCCTGGGTGTATAGTATAAATGTCTTACTTGTTCACAAGTTAAGGCAGAACATCAGAAACCTTCAGGATTACTACAACAGTTAGAGATGCCAGTGTGGAAATGGGAACTTATAACAATGGATTTTGTTACTAAGTTACCCAAAACCAGAAAAGGTAATGATGCGATTTGGGTAATTGTGGATCGATTAACCAAATCAGCTCACTTTCTACCTATGAAAGAAACCTTTAGTATGGAAAGACTGGCTAAATTGTATGTAGATGAAGTTGTATCCTTACATGGAGTTCCACTCTCCATTGTTTCGGATAGAGATAGTCGATTTACTTCTCATTTCTGGAAAAGTTTCCAGCAAGCAATGGGAACTCGACTAAACCTAAGCACTGCATATCATCCACAAACAGATGGGCAAAGTGAAAGAACGATCCAAACTCTAGAAGACATGCTACGAGCATGTGTCATAGACTTTGGTGGAAGTTGGGATGATCACTTACCATTAATTGAATTCTCCTATAACAATAGTTATCATTCAAGCATTGAAACTGCCCCATTTGAAGCACTATATGGAAGAAAGTGCAGAACTCCAGTTTGTTGGGCAGAAATAGGAGAAAGTCAATTGTCAGGTCCGGAAATTGTGCAAGAAACGACTGATAAGATTACTCAAATCAAAGAAAGGCTGAAGACGGCTCGAGATCGCCAGAAGAGTTATGCAGACAATAGAAGCAAGCCGCTAGAATTCCAAGTGGGAGACAAGGTACTATTGAAAGTTTCTCCTTGGAAAGGAGTTGTTAGATTCGGTAAGAAAGGAAAGTTAAGTCCAAGGTACGTAGGACCATTTTCAGCGATTCAATGTATAGGACCAGTCGCTTATCGTTTACAACTACCAGAAGAACTAGTTGGAGTACATGATGTATTTCATGTATCCAATCTCAAGAAATGTCTAGCAGACGAATCTCTGGTAGTACCTCTTCAAGACATAGAGGTAAACGAAAAGTTAAAATTTGTAGAGAAACCTATTCAGATAGAAGACAGAAAAGTGAAATTTCTCAAGCACAAACGTCTAGTGCTAGTTAAAGTAAAGTGGGACTCAAAGAGGGGAGCTGAATACACTTGGGAACTGGAATCAGAAATGAAGCGAAAATATCCACATTTATTCCAGTAAATCTCGAGGACGAGATTTTTATTAAGGTAGGGAGAATGTAACAACTCTCACTAAAAAGTCTTAATTATCACTTTAATTGATTATTAGGAAAACCTAATTGAGACACCCAAGTGATTCCGCACAAACCCTAAAATTTTCGGAATAATCGGAATCAGGATTAGGGCCCCTAAAACTCAAGGGGGGATAAACCTTAGTGGACGATTATCCACTTAAAAACGTTGGCAGCAAGGAATTATCAAATAGTGTCAACTCAGCTAAGCTAGTCCCAGTCGTGGCTACCCTATAGTCTACTTTGATTCCTTACGGACCGCAACACTATCAAGCTTACGGTCCGTAAGCAGTCATACGGACCTCAACATTGGTAAGCTTACGGTCCGTAAGCTAGCTAAATTTTGGGTATAAATAGAGGACATTGGCACTTGCTTTCTGGACATTCAACGTCGAAAGAATTCACACTAATACACTGAGATACGAACTGATATTCCAAAATCACACTCCCGGGTCTCGAAATTCTGCCGCAAAACAGGGTATTAGCACAATCGCTGCTACGATTCATTTATCCGACGATCAATATATCCAATGGATGTTTAAGTGCCGCCCACATTAGGGTTATACTTTATCGTTCGTCATTAATTTGACGGATCATCGTTAATTCGATGGATGAAGTATTGTACTTTATCATTCGTCATTAATTTGACGGATCATCGTTAATTCGATGGATGAAGTATTGCACTTTGTCGTTCGTTGTGAGAATTTGATCTCGTGAGTTATCGTAAATTGCTGGATTGATTACTAACCCAGTTTTGTGTGCATTGTTATTTAAATTAGGTTAACAAGGCTAATTCATAGATTTGACTCTGTCCGTATTAAATCAACAATGTGAGTCATTCTCTCTTTTTATCAAATCTATTTACAAAACCCTATTTATTTCAAAGTTATAATTACAGGGATTAAGTTTATGTAATCACCATATTACAGCCGGTATGTGGGGTTTTGTATACATTACTTGATAATCTTCACCATTGGGGCAGCCAATGGGTGATATGACCATAGTCACAGACACCATTGGACGGAAGGGCCAATGGGTCGAGTGACAAAGTACTGTGGGTAATTGGTTTGATATCAGAAACATTGTAATTTTCCTTAATACTGTAAATTATAACAAATGTGTCATTTTAGTAAATCGAATGATTCACTCAGTATTTCCCGCTGACAAAACATTTTTCAAACATGTTTCAGGTGATCTGTTGTAATTCAGGAAAAATGCTGGGGAGCATTTCAAGCTTAAAATAGTAGCTCATTATAAAATAAAGAAATAAGTTTTGTAATATCACAATTTCATAGTAAAAACATACTATTGTAAATTATCGGGGTTTTATCTCGAATTGTGAAATAAAATAATCGGGGAAAATTTTAGCTTTAAACGATCCTGATGTTAAACTTCCGCTGTTAAACTCAATTAAATAAATACCACGGGATTTCTGTCCCGCGGCTCCTGAAACGGGTCAAACCGGGTCGGGGGCCGTGACATTTACCCCCATATCATGAACCAGCACCCCAGATTCCAAACCCAGTCCTAGAACCTGCACCCCCAATGAGTGCAGAAAACGTCCAAGAACTTAGGACTTTTAGGGAGGAAATTTTAGAAAGCAGTGAGAGAATGAGTCAGGTGGGAGAGCGTCTCGTATGGAAATACGATGAACGCAATATGGATTTCTGGATGAATCCATATCATTGAATAAGATGGTGAAATGGTAGTAATAATAATAAAATAAAAATAAAATAAAATTATGTGTGTACGGATGCATAGTACTATTAGTGTAATTTTCTTTCTGTTGGTATTGTAATCTTTATTTCAGTGCTAGTGTGTAATAGACGCATAGTACATGAAAATAGAGTACAAGTCGCAATGATCAACGCTTTTGGTTAAATTGCGTGTCATAGGATTAACTATATTGCTTATTATCTTGTGATATTAATATGGGATAAATGTTTAAAATTCAGATGGCCGACGAAGGAAATCAAGGAAATCTGAATAATGATAACAAGAGTAACATTAACGTGGTTAACGAGAATCCGAGCATCCATAACAACGAAAACCAAATGGATAATAGTGTCGTTCAACATATAGTAGCACAAGGAATCATAGATGCCATGCCATTTATTATTCAAACTATTCAAGAAGCGAATAATAAAAGTAAACATAGCAGTAAGCGACCAATTGAACCAGAAAACAGCGTAAACAATGGGCCTATACTTCAAATGCCTATTACCAAAAGAAGAAGAACCGTGCCTAACGGTTGTTCTTATAAAGAATTCTGGTCTTGTAAACCAATGGAATTCTCAGGCAACGAAGGGGCCATTGCTACCCTACGCTGGATAGAGAAGACTGAGGCAGTCTTAAGGATAAGTAAGTGTGCTGAACAAGATAAGATATTGTTTACTTCTAATCTGTTTAAGAATTCAGCGCTAGAATGGTGGAACACTATCCTCCAGACAAGAGGAAGTGATAGAACTTACAATATGGAATGGGAAGAATTTAAGAACAAAGTAGAAAGGAAATTCTGCCCACCCAATGAAAAAGAACAGATAGCAAACAAATTCCTAAACCTTAGGATGACTGGTGTTGATAGTAAGGGATACACTAAAATATTCTTTGAATATGCCAGAATAATGCCAACTCTTGCTTCACCAGAACCAGTGTTAATCTCCCGTTATATTTGGGGATTAATTGGGGAGATTAGACATGTAGTCAAGGCAGCTAGACCTCAAACTATAGAAGAAACTGTAGAACTAGCCAATACCTTGACTGATGAGTTAGTCCGTACCCGAGAAGAGGATCAAAGGAGGAACCTAACCCAGAAATTGAATTCGTTCTGGAAATTACAATCGTAGGAATACGGGTTTTACCTCTACACCATACTGCAAAGTCTGCAAGAAAAAGCATTCGGGAAAATGCTCCATTCTCTATAATTATTGCAAGATGCCAGGACACAAGGAAGAAAATTGCAGGAAGAAATCCAGTTATGGATTATGCTACAACTGTGGAGAAAAAGGTCATATCAGGCCAAACTGTCCGAAATTGGCCCCAGCTGCAAACAACAAGAATACTAAAAATGCTAGAGCATTTGTTCTAACTGCAAAAGAAGCCAAGATGATCCCAGACGTTATAGCTGGTACGTTTTTAGTTAATGATATATTTGATAAAGTATTATTTGACTCTGGTGCAAACCAAAGTTTTATCAATACTTCATTTTGCAAAATTCTAAATCAGTCATTAACTAAACTACCAGAAGAATGTCTAGTAGAAACAGCTAATGGAGAAACCGTTAGAATTTCTGAAATCTTGCACGGAGCAAGAATAGAAATTTTTAACCAAATGTTTATAGCAAACCTATATCCCATGAATATGGCAGGATTCGATATTGTTTTAGGAATGGATTGGTTAATAGCCAATAAAGCCAATATTTTATGTGATCAAAAGTCAATTCAAGTAAATTCACCAAAAGGTAAAACGATCACAATTAAAGGAGATAAGCCCTCTAGATCCACAAAATTTATATCTGTGATGAAAACTGCAAGTTATATAAGAAAAGGTTCTATAGTGTATTTGATTTCCATAATCACTAACACTAAAGGAAAAGATTTAAAAGACATTCCAGTAGTATCTTAGTTTTCAGATGTATTTCCAGAAGAATTGCCAGGGCAACCTCCAGACAGAGAAGTTTAATTCAGAATTCACCTGATACCAGGAACATCACCGATTGCCAAAGCACCTTATCGTTCGGCACCCGCCGAAATGCAGGAACTGAAGAAACAATTAGATGAATTGTTAGAGAAAGGATTTATACAGCTAAGTTCGTCGCCATGGGGAGCACCGATACTGTTCGTTAAAAAGAAGGACGGATCAATGCGTATGTGCATTGACTACTGTGAATTAAACAAGGTCACGATTAAGAATCGGTATCCATTACCGAGAATCGATGATCTGTTTGATCAACTGCAAGGAGCTCAATTTTTCTCAAAAATCGATTTAAGGTCAGGATATCATCAGTTAAAGGTACAGGAAGAGGACATTCCTAAAACCGCTTTCAGAACAAGGTATAACCATTATGAATTTACTGTCATGCCATTTGGTTTAACCAATGCCCCAGCTGCATTTATGGACATGATGAACCGAATATGTAAGCCATATTTGGATCAATTCAGAATCGTTTTCATAGATGATATTCTAATTTATTCTAAGAATAAAGAGGATCATGCAAAGCATTTGCACGCACTTTTAAGTCTATTAAGAAAGGAAAAGCTTTATGCTAAATTCTCTAAGTGCGAATTTTGGTTAGAACAGGTACAGTTCCTCGGACACCTAGTTAATCATGAAGGAATTCATGTAGATCCAACAAAGATTGAGGAAATTACCAAATGGAAAACCCTTGAGTCACCAACCAAGGTTAGAAGTTTCTTAGGATGGCCGGTTATTATAGTAGATTTATTCGAGATTTTTCTAAGATAGCCATTCCCTTAACTAAGTTAACCTGTAAATCTGTTAAGTTTGAATGGGGAGTAAAACAAGAAGAAGCCTTTAGAATTCTTAAGCAAAGATTAACTAACACACCCATACTAGCATTACCAGAAGGAGCTGAAGACTTTGTAGTCTACTGTGATGCTTCTAAATTAGGTTATGGATGTGTATTAATGCAACGACAAAATGTTATAGCTTACGCATCTAGACAACTTAAGAATCATGAAGAAAATTATTCAACTCATGATTTAGAACTAGGAGCTATAATTTTTGCTCTTAAGATTTGGAGACATTACCTTTATGGTAGTAAATTTACCATATTCACTGATCATAAGAGTTTAAGGTATATCTTCAAGCAAAAGGAGTTGAATATGAGACAAAGACGCTGGATGGAGATGCTTAGTGACTATGATTGTGATATTCAGTATCATGAAGGAAGAGCAAATGTAGTAGCATATGCTTTAAGTCGAAAATATCATGAAAAGCCAAAAAGGGTACGATCTCTTAAATTAAATCTACAAGTAGATTTAAATGATCAAATAAGAGAAGCACAAGAATCAGTAATCAAGGATGATTCTGAAAAATTAAAAGGTATGCTAAAAGAATTAAAACAAGGAACAAATGGAATTTGGAGATTCCATGAAAAGAGAATGTGGATACCCAAATTAGGAAACCTACGTCATCATATTTTAGAAGAGGCTCATAAGTCTAAATATACGATGCATCCAGGAAGTGATAAAATGTACCAGGATTTAAGGAAAAATTTCTGGTGGATAGGAATAAAAAAGGACATAGCAGCCTATGTTTCTAAATGTTTAACTTGTTCACAAGTTAAAGCTGAACACCAGAAACCCTCAGGTTTGTTACAGCAATTACAAATGCCGGTGTGGAAATGGGAATTGATAACAATGGATTTTGTTACTAAATTACCCAAAACTAAGAAAGGTAATGATACAATCTGGGTGATTGTAGATAGGCTAACCAAGTCAGCTCATTTCCTACCAATGAGAGAAACTTTCAGTATGGAACAATAAGCTAAACTATATGTAAATGAAATTGTTTCTTTACATGGCATTCCTTTATCAATTGTTTCTGATAGAGATAGCCGATTTACCTCTCATTTTTGGTCAAGTTTCCAAAAGGCAATGGGAACCAAGCTAAAACTAAGCACAACTTATCATCCTCAAACGGACGGACAAAGCGAAAGGACAATTCAGACAATGGAAGATATGCTTAGAGCTTGTGTAATTGATTTCAGAGGTAATTGGGACGATCACTTACCTTTAATATAATTTTCTTATAATAATAGTTATCACACAAGTATCAATGCTGCACCATTCGAAGCACTTTATGAAAGAAAGTGTCGAACCCCAGTCTGTTAGGCATAAATTAGGGAAAAGCAATTATCTGGACCTGAGATAGTGCAAGAAACAACTGACAAAATTATTCAAGTCAAGGAACGACTGAAAGCAGCACGTGATCGACAAAAGAGCTATGCTGATAACCGACGCAAACCATTAGAGTTTAAAGTAGGAGATAAAGTATTGTTAAAACTCTCTCCTTGGAAAGGAGTAGTAAGATTTATCAAACGAGGAAAGCTAAGTCCCAGGTACATTGGACCTTTTGAGATTATTAGAAGAATAGGACCTGTAGCCTATCAGCTACAACTGCCAGAGGAAATGGAAGGAATACATGATGTTTTTCATGTATCTAATCTCAAAAAGTGTTTAGCTGATGAATCACTGATAATCCCTCTTAAGGATACTAGTGGGAATGCCCGCGCGTTGCGGCGGGTGTTTCGACTCATATCAAATTTAAATATGACGTCTATTACAAATGACAACCAATTCCGGGTTTCTAATGTTTTATCTCATTCAACGAAAAATAGTCATAGAACCTATAAGGTCACAAACATGCAGAGAAAGTCTAGCAGACTGCTTTAATGTTACAACTATAAGGTCACAAACATGCATGCCATCGTCGTGTGCTTGTTCCAAGTGGATAAAGTCTCGTAAATTCCTCAAGCTAGTGGTGGGGTTGTACTCAACTGATACTACCACACGTGGAAAGTATAGATCCAAATTTCTCAGCATCATACTTGAGATGCACATCCTCGGATGATTCAGAAAACTCGACACTAAATGGAGGTGATAATTTGCGCCCTATCGCTTGAACACGAGCCACACTGTAAACACGAGTAACTTTATGAACTGCTCTACAAGAATTTACGGTTTATATTATTAGAAATATTTTACTCACTATACATAATATTTGTCATGGCATATCCTTTAGCAACCAGGCCCAACAACTCAATTTGCAGATACCCACCAATACATACTACGGGCGCAGGCAAGTTGAACGTTTGTAAGCAATTTTCCTGTTGCCATGAAGTTTTTGATGAAATACATTACCAAAAGATACACGAGTGCAATAGTGAACATTAAACGGGTTAGATGAGTGACATGTTAAAATGGGTTCAGGTCGAAACAAATGTTATAATGCTCTAAAAATGATTTTTACATGTATCAATTCATTTATTGGGAATAATAATAAATGAAACAGGAACTCACCTGTGCCACAAGGAACATTGGTGAGGTATATGTCCAAATAAACTTGTCATCTGCACATTCTTGTGCCTCAACGAAATCACAATTTAACTATTTCCAAGATTTTGGATGACCCATACGGAATCGCACAAATCCAGATGAGTATATCGGGTAACCAAACCACCCTATATATAAATGTCAGTTAGATGGGTATGGACATAACGTAAAAAAGATGGCATGGAAAAAACAAACCTTGCCGTAGATGCAATTTAATTTCTGTTATAACACAAAAATTAGCACATAAATTATATATGAGTGTCTCAAGTGTTTCTGGATAATAGAAAGCACATTGTACCTAGATTATAAACATTGGATCAGTCTCATAATACTCGTGGCAAAACTTGAGATTTCTGACCGGGGGGTCGAAAACGTATATAACTAAAAAATCTATACGAAAACTACATACCGGGCAATACTAAGCGAAAAGTTCGGGGGTCGGTCGCCCCTGGCGTCTACAAAGCTCTGCCCCTGCTCATCCATCTCAAACACATCATCATCGACCCATTCATATTGTACTCGACTGATACTACCACACAAGGAAAGAATAGACCCAAAAGATACATGAGTGCAACAGTGATTAAACGGGTTAGATGAGTAACAGGTTATAATTGGTTCAGGTTGAAAAAAATAATATAATGCTCGAAAATGAGTTTTACATATATCAGTTTATTGCTCGAGACTTCGAGAGTAATAATAAATGAAACACGAACTCACCTGTGCCACAAGAAACATTGGTGATGTGTATGTCCAGATAAACTTGTCATCTGCACATTCATGTGCCTCAATGAAATCAAAATTTAACTCTGAACAAAGATTTTGGATGCCCCATTCGGAATCGCACAAATCCAGATGAGTATAGCGGGTAACCCAACCACCCTGTATAAATTAGCAGCCAATTTATATATGAGTGTCTCAGGTGTTTCTGGATCATCACTTCCTTTACTTGACCAATAAAAACCCTGACGTAAAGTATTCCAGATGCTTTCTGCAGGGTAGGCATCTGTGCTCGAGGCACTCACGGGATTAGCAATGCAATTAGTCAGTGGAAGTGCTGTGATGGCCCGCTAAAGAGGAGCATAGGCTCAGTGTTCACTGTTGCCCGCAAAAGATACATGAGTGCAACAGTGATTAAACGATATATATCAAGAATGATGAATGAGAACTTACTCGAATAAGAACTTGACGTAATTGATAACATAACTTGTTAACGGACGGACAGTTCCATCAAGAACAACGATTTTTGTTGCGTCCTTTTCAACGGCTTCTTCAAAGTCAGCAAACGTCTCTTGAGCCGTCTCTGCTAACCGTTTTGTCAAAGCGGAAACAGATTCCCTCAGTTCAGCAGCAGAAATACTTGCATATAACGTATTGAACTGTGAATTACAAACATAAGTTACAAGAAAACTCAGTATAAAAAAAAGTGTCAAAACACATAACTCTCTCTCTCTGTATATATACACACACAAAAATAAGTTAAGATGAGAACTCCTCCGAGTTGTCAGAACCGTTCTCGTGTGAGGTTTTCAACCAAATTTTGTACAAACGTAGATTAACATCTAACTAAGACCTCTGTGAAAAAAATTTGAAAGAAATTGACAAGCCAGCATTTATTCGACATGCAAGTTTGATTTACACTGGTTTAAATGGCTGCTTACGTCATCAACTCCAGAACGTTACGCAGCGCAGCCGCCATCTCATCCATCTTCTTGAAAGTCCGGTTAATTGTGGACCAACACACCTTCTCTAACTGCCCACCTGTTAATCGTTGATGAGCGTCAAGAAAAATATCACCAATGAGACCAGATAAAACACTGGATTACGTTGGACGGGTGACCTTTAAAAAGATTTTTTAAAAAAGACGGAAGCTGAATTCGAACAGGATTAACGCACTTACCACGTTTAAATCAAGCTACCTGTATAACCAAGATAACCAATATACATATTATTAGCTACAAATCAATACAAGTAATAAACAAATCGGTAATTAGCAATAAAGCTATGATTCAAGAAAGATGCCAGCCTCATAGTTTCTTACAATTTCCTTTTATATATCTATAAACATCTACATCCTAATATTTTTTTACTGCCTATGTTTCCACCTACGACAAGATATAGTCATACCACATAGAATTTGTTACAGATTCAAACGAACACCTCCATGAATAACCAATCAGATTAGGAAAGTAATACCCAAAAAGTTGATCGAGACTAATTAAACGAAACCATAGTGTAAAAAGAAAATTAAAAATTTGAACAAGAAATAAGTAGACAAAAAGAATACACACAAAGAATAAACACCAACCTTTATTAGAACAAGAAACTTTTAAAATTCATCCAAACACGGTCTGTTCTCTTTCTGCATCATTTAACCTTTTTCTTCTTGAGCCCTAAATCCCTAGATACTCCCTAATTGAGAATCAAATGTTGTAATTTATTCCTTATTACGTTGTGACAATCAACAAATTTGATTCAAGTTGCAATTTAATCCTAATTACGTTGGGATAATCAACAAATCTTATTCAAATTTCGAATCGCTTAACAAGAAATTACAAAATACCTTAAACTGTGCTTCCATCACGTCGATCTGATCTACAAGACCTCTGAGCAGCCTCAATCGCTTCACACTGGCGATTAGCTTCTTGTTTGACTTTTGTGTTGTTCTTAACTGGGGTGGGATGGAACAGACGGGATACTCAAAAGACAAATTGAATTGTAAGATGTCTATTAGGATTCACCGGCATTTCCAACGGAATGTGTTTCAATGGCTTCACAACTCGGTTCTCAGCCTGCACAGGACCAGACGACATCGTTATAATTTGGTCGTAGCTATCTCAACACATAATTACATTTGTTAATTTCAAATGAAACAATTAGAATGCATCTTCACCGGTATTATCAGAATTTCCATCTGATCAAACAAGGCCCTAGCTACATACAGGTTAAATTTTATAAGCACTACCTTGAAACTTAATTTAGGGTTAGAAACTGTTATGCTACCTGAAAGTTATCAATAACACCTCATATTGACAATCTTTAGACCTAATAGTGAATTAGATGATACATACCTGTGAGATTAGGGGATTATTCCGGTGGTGACAGTAACGGCGACCCTGCCTCCTTCTACGATTGCAGCTGTGATGTTTATTAGACGAAAGATGCAATTGAAACCCTTGGTGGATGACGAGGTTCTCCCAACGCCACCGTCTTCTCTACCATTTATGGTCTTCCCCATTGAAACCATTTGCCAATTCATTTGCAGTCTTTACAGGGATATTAGGGTTATGGAGGATTCAGTCGTGATGAAGGTGAAGAGATGAATGGAAACTGTGATTTGGGTATTAGGGTTATATATTCAATTCCAGGATAACAAACGATTCATTTGTCTGATAAGTTAATGGACGGTTATTCCATGATCAAATCCCTAAAACACCCCTATGGTGTCTTAAAATTTTGGAAAAGTTTCAATTTTAGTCCCTTTAAAATGGCTTCTATCTATTGTACATAATGCTTCAAAATTTATACGCAAATAAAATTACTATCTTGTCCATCACTTCTCCTTTTTATAATAGTATAGATAGAGGTAAATGAACAACTCAAGTTTGTAGAAAGGCCTCTACAGATTGAAGACAGGAAAGTAAAAAATCTCAAGCACAAGAGACTAGTTCTAGTCAAAGTAAAGTGGGACTCCAAAAGAGGACCAGAGTACACATGGGAGCTTGAATCAGAAATGCAAAAGAAATATCCGCATTTGTTCCAGTAGATCTCGAGGACGAGCTCTAAAATAAGGTGGGGAGAATGTAACAACCCTCGGTAAAACCAACACCCTCATAATATTCTGACACTCTAGTATATTATAGAATGTCCCAAGATGTTTTATATTACACCCCGTATGTGAAAACCGAGCCCGAATTATGTTATATTATTTAAATAAAATATAAAAGCTTAAATTTAGGGCTGAGGCGGGCCGCGTAGACCCACCCCAACATTCACGTGGGCCGCGTGAGATCTGAATGGTGGCGCAGCCCTGAGCTGACACGTGTCGACATCGTGGCGGGTCTACTTGGTGAGCCGGACAAGCTAGTCCGTTGACTAGCTTTGACGCGGGCCGCGTAGCCCTATGGCTACTCTTACGCGGGGCACGTGAGACTCAGATTTCAGCACTATATAATAAGGCCTCGGGATTTCACTTTCAATCGTTCATTCTCATTTCTCAATCTCGAATTTCTGTAGTAAAGTTATAATACTCGGGTGTTATACCCCCTAATTAGCGAGGTTCTGCTCCGTTGTAAGTATTATAACCCCAGTTTCGTAATAGTTACGCTGCCCGATTGATTTAGGGTTCCGTAACAACTGTCGTGGTTCTGCCCGACGTAGTTGTTGGAATGCCGTCTCGGGGAGGGTATCATTAATGTTTTCAAAGGATTATGGTACTAACCTATGTACATTTGTATAAATTATAGATTATATCCAGGAAACCCTTACGCGAAGTCTAAGATAGCAATGTGAGTAATCTCCTTTTTGTAATATTTTACAAAACCTTAAATGTTTTACTATGAAATTTAGCAGTGATTGAGTCTTTGTAGTTCTTCAATTACTGCCGGTATGATGGGGTTTTGTATACAAAATGTACTACACTGTGAGTAGTAAGTCGAGGATGACAATACGTTACCATTGGACAATGAGTTAGCCAATGGGTAATATGACCCACAAGTCAGGGTTGACAATACTAATGGAGTAATTGTGTAGACATAAACAATGTGATCGCTCTCAATACTGTTCACTGTGACTTTTTTATTTAAACTTGATTAAACTGGGATTCACTCACCAGTATTTTCGACTGACAAATGTTTTTAAAACACGTTTCATGTAACCCAATGTGACAGCCAATTAGTAAAAAGCCAGCTGGAGAGCACTGAAGGCTTGGAAAAAAAATGTGGCTATAAAAGTTACCAAATAAACGATGTTTTAAAATTCAATAATATAGGGTTTATCCCAATAAATGTATTGTAATAAGAAACTTGGGTTTTACCCATGTGATTATTAATATTAAATGAGGTGCTTTTACTCTGATAAACATTTCCTAACTACGATCCTGATATAAATTCCGCTGCAAGATTAAATAACTGATACCACCGAAACTCTGAGATCGCGTCCGCCCGTTCCCGGGAATAAGGGATCGGGGGTTGCGACAGTCTGGTGGCAAGAAGAAAGACTTTCAGGTATGAGTTTCAGTTTTATATATAGATATATAGATCATTATAGTGTCGGTGTATAACGTTTCAATATGCTAAGCGTAATGGTTATTAACGTTTTGGTTGAATTTTATAGGCGTAGAGCGGAAACTGCTGGAGAGGTGGAGGCTTGCAAGCAATGTAACTGTAAGAAATCCAAGTTTTTGAGGTTGTATGTAACTTTGTTGAAGAAGTAACCAGTGAGAGTGTTTTGGTGGAAAACTTGGAGGGGTCGGTGACGTTGTCGAGGTTGTCAGGAAATGCAAAGTGATAGCATTTCCTGACAACCCTCGACAATGTCACCGACCTCCTAATCTGAGCGTGACCCTCTGAAAATATAAATGTTTTGCAACTTCACCATGAATAGAGAAGAAAGAGACAGTTGGGTTTCTAGCTCCAGTTGTGTTGCAGCCGAATCAACGGCAAATTCAGCATCTGTAGTTGTTGATGCATGAATATGAAGATTGAATTTGTGAGGTTCAGTTAATAATCGACTGATTGAAATTATATTATTTATTGTATTCACCATTGTTAAACCAAAATGATTGAATTTGTGAGGTTCAGGAATATGAAGATTGAATTTGTGAGGTTTAGCAGCAGTAGTTGTTGATTCAGCAGCAGTAGCAGTAGTTGTTGATGTAGGTGAGTTTTGCAAAGGTTTGCGGGTTGAAATAAAATTATTTATTGTATTCACAATTGTTAAACCTATTGTGCTTTATGTTTATGATTTGAACTTGTGATAATTTGTGCCTAATAATCGACTGATTGAACGGATTTTAATTTTTAATTAAGTTTATTAATGTGAACCAAAAGTTTTGGTAAACCAAGGTATGTGCTCTCACATATTGTTGGTTCAAATTAATTTCATGGGATGATAACATCTTCATTTTTATTATTTAGTTTAGGGTTTGAATTTTGTGTAGAGATGGATGGATGAAGTGGGCACCTGTTTCATCGGACGAGTTTTGGTTTAATCGAATGGAATGGAATGGAATGTTGGATCCTTATGCTAATCTCAATGGAACTGTTAGCAGCGAAGAATCTTATTGGTGCTAATCTGAATGGAATGTTGGATGCTTATGCAATCATCACTTGTGGTTCAGAAAAGCGGTTTAGGTAATAGATAGTATAAATTAAGTTTGTTGTGAAACATGTATTTGGAAAATGTCTGTTTTATGTTTGAAACCTCTGTTTGTTGTGAACAGATGTTAGAATATAAAACAGATGTTTCAAACGACTGTTGGGTTAAACAGTGTTTTGTGTAGAAAATAGTGGTTGAAACCACTGTTGGGTTAAAACGGTGGTTGAAACCAGTGTTGGGTTAAAACAGTGGTTGAAACCACTGTTGGGGTTAAAACGGTGGTTCAAACCACTGTTTTGTTCAAACCACTGCTTGAAACTACTGTTCGGTTAAAACGGAGGTTTGAAACCATTGTTGGGTTAAAACAGTGGTTGGAACCACTGTTTGGATGTGTGTTGAAAGTGTTTGGATGTGTTGAAAGTGTGGAAGCGAAGGGTAATAAAGTGGTTTTGTGATTTGGTGGTTTCATATCAATGTAGTTCTTTCCATTTACGTTTTTTTCTATTTGTATGTAGTGAAATTGGCTGAATTTATGAAATGTTTTTAGAGCTTTATTGGAAGAACCGAGACGAGAGGGTTTTTGAACTAAACTATATGGATACATCAACACATCTCCTGGAAAGTATAAAGGCAGAATGAAATCATACCGGTGGATGGTTAAAAGGAGAAAAATTACGGATCTCACCTTAGATAGTTGGAACAATTTTGTAAAACTTGGATTTTGTATAGGCTTCTCTGTAGTTTGTTTGTTGTTTTCGTTCTATTTGGGGTGTATTTGTTCTTATGTTATGACTAATATAGCAGTTATCAGATAGAAGCATTAGCTCAGGCAATTAAGGAGAACACTATAGTGTTCTTGGAGACGGGATCAGGCAAGACGTTGATCGCGATTATGCTTTTATGTCACTACGCTTATCTGCTGAAAAAACCCTCCCCGTGTATTGCTGTGTTCTTGGTAGTTGGTACCCACTGTTGTATTGGTCAAACAGGTATGTCGGTTGACTTAGTTGTTTCTTGAACATGTTTTCAACATGTGGTTAAAGCATACTAATGGAAGCTTTGTCTGTCTTATTAGCAAGCGGAGTATGTGAGAAAGCACCTTGATTTGAAAGTGGAGGAGTATTGGGGTGAAAAAGGTGTTGATTTTTGGAATGCTGCTGATTGGAAGAAACAACGATATCAGAATCAGGTATGACAAGTCAACATTTGACTTTTTTGTTGACCGCATACAATCTCATCAGAATTTTGACTAATGATCAAATACGTAAAGTACCCCTGAGGCAGACAAATGCAGTCTTGAGTAATAAACTTTTATTGTGTTACTCTTTACCTTTGTTGTATCATGTAGTTTTTATTTTTCAATTTAAACTGAACACACGTATATGTTATACATCATTCTTACAGCTATTGGTCATGACCCCTGACATTTTAAGGAATGCATTGAGGCATAGATTCTTAACGTTGGATATTATCAAGGTGTTAATATTTGATGAATGCCACAACGCAAAGAAAAATCATGCGTATGCTATCATCATGAAGGTATATTAATGATCGTAATTTTTAACGTTATTAATTTGTTTTAGTTGAGTTTAAAAATTGAAAT
This sequence comes from Helianthus tuberosus, assembly GCA_030545235.1. Classification (NCBI taxonomy): domain Eukaryota; kingdom Viridiplantae; phylum Streptophyta; class Magnoliopsida; order Asterales; family Asteraceae; genus Helianthus; species Helianthus tuberosus. The sequence goes on along the minus strand of CM060418.1, from coordinate 128,350,411 downwards.
AATATTTGTTCAAACCACTGCTTGAAACTACTGTTCGGTTAAAACGGAGGTTTGAAACCATTGTTGGGTTAAAATAGTGGTTGAAACCACTGTTTGGATGTGTGTTGAAAGTGTTTGGATGTGTTGAAAGTGTGGAAGCGAAGGGTAATAAAGTGGTTTTGTGATTTGGTGGTTTCATATCAATGTAGTTCTTTCCATTTACGTTTTTTCTATTTGTATGTAGTGAAATTGGCTGAATTTATGAAATGTTTTTAGAGCTTTATTGGAAGAACCGAGACGAGAGGGTTTTTGAACTAAAGTATATGGATACATCAACACATCTCCTGGAAAGTATAAAGGCAGAATGAAATCATACCGGTGGATGGTTAAAAGGAGAAAAATTGCGGATCTCACCTTAGATAGCTCGAACAATTTTGTAAAACTTGGATTTTGTATAGGCTTCTGTGTAGTTTGTTTGTTGCTTTTGTTCTATTTGGGGTGTATTTGCTCTTATGTTATGGCTAATATAGCAGTTTTATATTAATTATGCAAAAGAACAATTTCATCAGCATTTCAATATTAAAGTTTTCAAATTAGAAGAAAAGGTACCACCATCTTATTTTTCAATATCATAATATTTTTATTAACCATCGAGATAGTGTTGTTAATGATGTTTTTTTATAGAATGTTATATGTATTTTGATCTTATCCACTAAAGAAAATCTGTTTGTTACACTTAACTAAGAACATGTTTTGTTTGGGCCAAATAAGACTGCTTTTAATGAAAGTTTGTGCGAATGTCAATTCATCAAATATTTGTTCACATGATAGTTTACATAGACAAAAACTTTTATCATTATGGTTATTATAATACTAATACATACTGTATTTAACATTATTTTATAAAGATATAGAACTAAAGACCACAATTTAAATGATATATTATAATCTGAATTTGATGTGCCTCTTTTGTACACGCCTCTTTTGTTGGGATTGAACCCTATCAGAGGAACAGATAATAAGAGCCAAAACTGGTTCACATCAGTGGATTCATCATAAGCAGCTGTTTGCATTAGACTATCCCCTTGAAAGTGGTTATAACATCTGATGGCCCTCATCCATTGTTTGTATACTACAACTACTGTCCATTAAGTACTGCTTGTGTACAACAACTGCCGAAGACAAGGTGCTGCTACTTAATCTACTGTCCTAACTCAAGTGCTGCTAAAGAGCAAAGCCCTGCTTGGAATGAAGCAGTGGAATGTAAAAACTGCTGACAAATTAATACGATTAAAAGATGAAGTATTAAGAAAGTAGCAATTACATACAAAAAATAAAACTAATCAGACACGTCTAACTCTAATAACAAGAATCAAGAAACTTTAACTTTAACTTTAACTCCATGGAGCGCTGAACCTCTCGATGTATCTCATTGATCTTTCTCATGAACTCCAGGTCTCTTTCTCCACATTCTATATTACTCGCAACACACAGGTCACGAACGGAAGTAGTCGACATCACCCTCAAGTCCCTCGAAACCTGGTCTCTTGTCAGCAGACCAACTTCCAGACCGTTAAAACACCTCTTCAACTCTTGAAGAGTATACCTATCAGCCAAAACTTGGTCTTCGATTTGTTTAATAAAACGTTGCTTGAAATCGTCAGATTTTGCAGAAGTATATGACTCCATTTTAGTATATTTATAAGAATTAAGGCAAAATAATAATAGTTGCTCTTCTGTTTCACTGAATGAATCTGTTTTGATGAAAAAACTTTTTATTAGCAATGCTATTATATATAATATATGTAAACAGGCCAAAGGTCAGATTTAAATGCAATCATTAAATAAACATTTATACTTAAAAACCATGTACATTTAATGATTTAACAGTAAAAAACGTGTATATGGAATATGCCTGTTCAGTCACCCTATCAAACATTTTAATGCAAAACCTTTGAAAAATGAGTTTTCATGGGAAAACAAGTAAAATTAAATATCTAGAAAACCAAAGAACAAAATTGAAACCTTCAAAAAAAGGTTATCATAATTAGGAGACGTCTCTTCAGTTATCCTATCAAACATTTTAAACACTATAAAGGATCATTATTAGTTTACTTGAAAACATCAACACTTCAATTTAAAAAAAACGTTCATCCTAAAGCAAACCGTCCAAAAACACTCACATTCTTCCTAAATGGCAAGGAAAACCTTCTACCACTGGTCGGATACTACTGATCTTAAAATCAAATTTTCAACATGGTCACTCCAAGAACAGAGAAACGCTGAAGAACTCAACAAAAAAGTTGGTATGGTTAGTGATAAATATTATAAGCAAACCTGGAGTAGCATTGCACTGCTGGATGAAGTTGCCTCTTCTACTCCAACAGAATTTAAAGAAAAAGAGGAAGAGTTTATCACAAATTTGCTAAAACAGGATCAGAAGACCTGTGATATGCTAGCTGATCTGCAAATTAAAACAAAAAATGAAATTGGATGGAAGAATGCGAGAGAACGAGATATTCTAGGAAGTGTTAATTGTAATGTTTAATTTTTAATTTTTATTATTTTTCAAAATCATAATTTTGTAATACTGTGGTTTATTATTGAATGAATGAAGAAAATTCAAACTTTGATAAGTTTTACAGTACTGAAAAATAATCTAAAGAGTATTGGGATTGAACCCTATCAGAGGAACAGATAATTAAAGCCAAAACTGGTTCACAACAGTGGATTTATCATAAGCAGTAGTTTACACCAGGCTTTCCCCTTGAAAGTTTTTATAACATCTGATGTCCTCTATCCACTGTCTCTATACAACAGTTGCTGTCCTTCAAACTGCTGATGAAGTCCTGAAGACTGTTAAGGATTAAACACTGGTGGTTCAATATACTGATGCTATCTAAGTACTGTTGTTGATTAAAGTACTGCCCACTTAAGGACTGATCAACTTTGAAGAAACCACTGAGTGTCAAACATCAGTGCTTGACATGCAACAATGGAACGAAGAAGCAGTAGTTTAGTTTGTCACTTATATTGTATAGAATCAGTGGTTAAGGTTAGCAGTGTTTGAAACCACTGTTCGGTTAAAATAGTGTTGTTAATGATATTTTTTGGCGCTGTTGTGGAAACCTTCTCAGGTGGATTTGATAACTTGTGCCTAAATTCAGTAACTGTATGGTGTATAGAGTTTTCTTATTACTATTAATCATTCATCATAACCAGTAGTTTACACCAGGCTTTCCCCTTGAAAGTGTTTATAACATCTGATGTCCTCTATCCACTGTCTCTATACAACAGTTGTTGTCCTTCAAACTGCTGATGAAGCCCTGAAGACTGTTAAGGATTAAACACTGCTGGTTCAATCTACCGATACTATCTAAGTACTGCTGTTGATTAAAGTAGTGCCCACTCAAGGACTGATCAACTTTGTGGAAACCACTGAATGTCAAACATCAGTGCTTGACATGCAACAATGGAAGGAAGAAGCAATAGTTTAGTTTGTCACTTATATTGTATAGAATCAGTGGTTAAGGTTAGCAGTGTTTGAAACCACTGTTCGGCTAAAATAGTGTTGTTAATGATATTTTTTGGCGCTGTCGTGGAAACCTTCTCAGGTGGATTTGATAACTTGTGCCTAAATTCAGTAACTGTATGGTGTATAGAGTTTTCTTATTACTATTAATCATTCATCATAAGCAGTAGTTTACACCAGGCTTTCCCCTTGAAAGTGTTTATAACATCTGATGTCCTCTATCCACTGTCTCTATACAACACTCTATACAACAGTTGTTGTCCTTCAAACTGCTGATGAAGCCCTGAAGACTGTTAAGGATTAAACACTGCTGGTTCAATCTACTGATGCTATATAAGTACTGCTGTTGATTAAAGTAGTGCCCACTCAAGGACTGATCAACTTTGAGGAAACAACTGAATGTCAAACATCAGTGCTTGACATGCAACAATGGAAGGAAGAAGCAGTAGTTTAGTTTGTCACTGTTCGGTTAAAATAGTGTTGTTAATGATATGTTTTGAAACCATTTTTGGGTTAACACTGTTTGAAACTACTGTTGATTTAAGGACAGTGTTTGAAACCAATGTTTTAAGCCAAAAGTGTTTTCAAAACAGTTTTTTAACAACACCAAGTATAATTCACCAATCTATCATTGTTTGTATCTTCAATGGTCACACAACTTGAATCGTCAAATCATAACATTGAGAGCAGCCCATTAACAAATATTACAAACCGTATTCTCTATAGAGTTTTCTTATAACTATTAATCATTCATTGAATGTTGATTTATCTATTGTAACTGATGAAAGGAGGGCATCTTCCAGAAGAGTTGCTTATTACAGAAAAAGTTGATCCAGTTGGTTCTCTCATATCATTCACATAACCTGATATTTAAGGAGAGTTGTTGATGAAAGTTGTATTGGCATTGTTAATATTTTTTATAACAAATTATTAAAGCCTAAATTGTATATTAAATGTAAAGTTTTAATACATACAATACAGAGACAAAACGTCATACCAACTTCGTAGACCTGACGGAACTTACAGACTAGATAACAAAAGACTGTAACATACAATACAGAGACAAAACGTCATACCACCACAAGCAATTGTGGATCTTTACTGACGGTGCACTTCGGAATGTAGCAGATATGAATGAATATAACCCCAGTGTAGCTAATTACATATCTGCCACTTGGGTTATATTCATTCATATGAATGAATATAACGCCAGTGTAGCTCTTAGATTTTCCTTGAAATTCCAGAGCTCGCTAATTACATATCTACCACTGGGGTTGTATTTATTCATATGCAATTGATCGTTTTGATCAATCACTTCCTTATGTGCACCGTACTATCTTCTAGGAGGTTGTCAAGTGTTCTCGCCTTCGTAGTTTGTGTTTTGCGTATCTTTACATCCACAACCATTCTGTACAAAATTTTCACAAAAACATCACAAACAAACCTGAACAAAGCAAAACAAATCAACCCTCTGTTTTTTCAAAGCAAAACAAACAAAACAAATATAACAAAGCAGAACAAAAACAAAACAAACAAACAGAACAAAAACACAACAAACAAACCTGAAAAACTGAAAGCAAAATACCCAAATCAACCCATTCACAAATAAGTGATTATCATCATCATACGACATTCAGATTATTAAAGAACTGATTATCAAAGAACTGATTATAAAAAACTGATTATCAAAAACTGATTCACAAATAACTGATCATCATCATCATCATGCGGCATTCAGATTATCATTATCAAAAAACTGAAACCTAAATACCCAAATCAACCCTCTGTTTTTTCAAAAAAACATTCACAAAAAACTGATTATCATCATCATCATCATGCGGCATTCAGATTATCATTATAAAAAACTGAAACAAAATACCCAAATCAACCCTCTGTTTTTTACAAAAAAACATCACAAGTATAAAAAATATATATAGATAAGATGATGATTCAAACCTCTGTTTTCAAGATGAAGATGATGAAGCTGGATGAAGATCTGTGTTGACTGTTGAGAGTTGAGAGAGATATTTGGAGATTTTTGGAGAAGTGTGATGATGATAATGATCGGTGATGATGTTAGTCATTTCATACAACTTATAACAGTCAAGTTGCATTTTTGGAGAAGTGTGATGATGACAAGGAGATTAAACTAAAAAATAATTATCTATAAGAAATTAAACTAAATAATATTTAGTAGGAGGATTATATATAAATTAATTGGAAAAGATTAAACTAAAATAATACTTATCTATAAAACATGGTCTAATATAGTATAAGTAGAACTAAAGACCAAAATTTAAATGATATATTATAATCTGATGTAAATCTGCCTATGTTACGGGTATTAAGGGATAAGGGTATTAATTAAGGAATATTAAGGGATATTAAGGGATAAGGGTATTAAGGACATTTCATACATGTCTTTAACAAATCTAATCCATATTTGATAGAAGGGTTTTAACGGGCCTACAAAATCTAATCCATTAGTAAGCTTAATTGGATCAAATATAAGGGACTTTATTGAACTGTTTAATAACATGTGGTTATTTGAATTAGGTCAGGCTTTAATTATTAGACAATATAAAATTAGGTTATGCTTTCAGTTTAGACGAGAAATTTTGAGTTAGTTAGCTAATTTCTATATCAAACATGAACTAAATACAAACAATTTAAATGATGTATTATAATCTATTTCGATGGTTATTAAAACTACCCGTGTGGTCACACATACTGTCTTCAACATTACTTTATAAAGATATAGAAATAAAGACCAAAATTTAAATTATATATTATAATCTGTTTTTTAGTATTTGATTTCGATCATTACTAAACCTACCCGTATGGTTACACGGGTACTACACCTAGTATTTGTAATGTAATGCTTGTTGTATCATGTTTTCTGTTGTTTTTCCGTGGTCTATAAAATTGGGATCCCGTTTGCTGTTAAAAAAACGTAACTACACATGGAGTCTGTTGTTGTGCGTGTAAAACACTCGAGCCACATGTGACTACGACTCATCAAAACTCGCGCCTCTCACATGAGTCTCGGGATTTGATTACTTCCACTCTTCTCCAACGCACGTAAATGCCGATAAAGTAAACCAATCATCCATTAATGGAGACATAAAACAATCACCTCAACACTACATCTTTCCGATCTCCACACAGACCAACCGTCAGTGAAAATGGCCTACTGTAGTGCCACTGCTTCAACTCGCGGTGGAACAGCACCGACATTATCCAATCCTTCTTCAATTTCACGGTTGATCGATCTCAACATCACCAGCAACGCGTCGAATCAGCTGTTCTTCACCGCAACTGCTAAAACCGCTTACAGGAAACGGCGGTTTTATGTACGGAGTGAGGCGAAACCTAAGCTCAAGGATCCGGTAACCGTTGAACAAGGTACGGTTTGGTTATTCGTGCTACATTTACTCAATTATTGTCTGTGAGAATTGAGATCAACAGTTTTGTTAATGCTAGTTTTGTGTGGATGATGAATGTGTTTTAATTTGATTGTGATTGATTTGGTGAATGTTAAGGTGTTTGATTGTGGATATGTGAGGTTACTTTTAGGTTTGGTACAGTAGTAGTTGAAGAGTTTGGTGTAAGTTGAGTGCTTGATTGTTGTTGATGTGTGAAACTAAACCGGAAGATGCTATTGAATTGTTGGAAGTTATTGGAGCCTTATTTGTGTGTAGGTAAATATGGGAGGACTAATGTTGATGAGTAGGTTAAAATTAGTTAAGTATTATAGTTGGATTATGACATGTTGGTTGTAATATTTAATTAATTGATTATAATAAATAGTTAGCAATCCTAGTTCTAGTCTAACAAGTTTAGGTTATTATGGACTGTAATCAAGTTTTTGAGTAGTTTTCTTGATCTAATAATATTAAATATATTGTGGGAGTTAGCCATAATTTTAGGCTCGTTTGAGTATCGATTGGGACTTGATGAATTGCTTATGCAGCATGCTGGATGAGCTATCATGGAAGATGTATTAGAAGTTAGGATAATGAATGATTGTGAATATGATGTAAGAATTAAAGGTTTGAAACAACATGTCTGGAGATAATGGATGAATATAAGATTAGGTATATGTAAGGGTGCATCGTTAGACGTAGGAACTACTGTTCGTATGCTAAACTGCGTATTTTGATTTCCTTTTGTTCCTTCCACTCGAGGCAGTTGCAAAAAGTGAGTGGTGCTGCCCTTATGTTTTAACAATTTGGATTTATCAATTTATTAAATATATGGGCACGCTGTAATACTAGTATGTTTATATGATATTTGGGACTTATGATGTATATACCTATAGATTTAGTAAAGTAAACTTGTTTGAAATTATGAACTTGTATGAAGCGTTATCAAACTGTTTGTTTGTTTGCTTTGGAGATGCAGGCAGTATTGATAAGTCAAAGTCTGACGCTGAAGCTGTGGCATCAAGAATTACTTACCATGCAGAATTTACATCATCCTTTTCTCCAGAGGGTTTTGATCTTCCAAAGGCATACTTTGCCACTGCACAAAGCATTCGTGATTTACTCATTATCAATTGGAATGCAACTTATAATATGTACGAAAAGATGAATGTAAAGCAGGCTTACTATTTGTCTATGGAGTTTTTACAGGTTTGTTACACTGGTTGCTGAAGAAGCTATACCAGTATCTATTGTTCAACTGTCATATAGTTATGTTAGCGTAAAAATTTCCATAATGGTTATTTTTGCTCACATCAATCTTTCGTCTATTAGAAAGGACTCAGTGTAAAAACATTACAGTATCATTCAAACCTAAATCTTCGATGCTTTCTTGGAACAATCACTGTTCAAAGCTCTAGTGCTCTATTCCTTTTATCATTTAAATTGGAAGGATATATAGACTCTTAGCACACCGATTTAATTCAATTTACAGTATGTTTTTTAATGGTGATATATTTTCAATGCCTAGTGTTACTATTTGATGTAGGGAAGAGCACTATTGAATGCAATTGGTAACTTAGAGCTAAGTGGTGCTTACGGAGAAGCTTTGAGCAAGCTTGGCCACGAACTTGAGAATGTAGTTTCACAGGTGAACTTCTTTCTGCAATTAGTTATATATATGTATTTTAACCTCATCGTTATGGGCATATATGTTTGTGTGCAGACGTTACATCAGTTTTTTGTATTTCTGATTTCTAAGTGTGTGTACCTTTTAGTTGCATTTATAGCAGCACCGTTATCTTCTAGGCTATAAACCTTTTTGGTTAAACATTCACAGGAGCCAGATGCTGCTCTAGGAAATGGGGGGCTCGGCAGGCTTGCATCCTGTTTTCTGGACTCTTTAGCAACGTTAAATTATCCAGCTTGGGGTTACGGGCTTAGATACAAGTACGGATTATTCAAACAATTAATAACAAAAGAAGGTCAGGAGGAGGTTGCTGAAAACTGGCTCGAGGTATGTTTAATGTTTTGCCCGTCATTATTTTTGAAAATATGACTTGTTATACCTTTAAATTAACTTAGGTTTTTTATTGTAGATGGGAAATCCATGGGAGATTATGAGAAATGACATCTCGTATCCTGTAAAATTCTATGGGAAAGTTGTCACGGGCTCTGATGGAAAGAAACGGTGGATTGGGGGTGAAGATATAGTGGCGGTTGCACATGATGTCCCAATACCTGGATATAAAACAAAAACTACGATTAATCTTCGTTTGTGGTCGACTAAAGTTCCATCAGCTGATTTTGATTTGTCTGCTTTTAATTCTGGAGAACACACTAAAGCACGTGAAAGCCAAGCAAATGCGGAAAAGGTTCAGACACTAAGTGATAAAATATGTTACCACATTTTATTTATGCTGTTTTCTGCGCCCTTTTCCATTCATATTAGATGAGCTAAGCAATGTTCGTTTCTGTGAAGGAAGATATGCTCTTTTTGAAATGTTTAGTTCTTCAAACACCTCTTTGAAAACTTAAATTGCACACTTTCATTTAAGAAATAGAGGAAATGCCATTTTTGTCCCTGAGGTTTGGCCAGTTTTGTGACTTTCGTCCAACTGTTTGTTTTTCTGCATCTGGAACCAAAAGGCTTGAAATCTTGCGATTTTCATCCGGCTCGTTAACTCCATCCATTTTTCTACGTTAAGTCAGGGGTATTTTCGTCTTTTTTATTTAGTAAGGGTATTTTGAGTACGTGTACATTATGCTAAATGCTTGTACATATAGTGAAAAAGACCAAATAGCCCTTTAAGTTAGCAAAAAAAGACGAAACTACCAACTTAACTGAGAAAAACGGATGGAGTTAATGAGCCGGATGAAAATGGCGATATTTCAAACCTTTTGGATCCAGATGCGGAAAAACAAACCTTTGGATGAAAGTCGCAAAACTAGCCTAACCTCAAGGGGGACGAAATGGCATTTTGCTAAAAAAGATATGATTACAAAAACTGTATCGCTAAAATAATAATACAACTTTTATAATTCCTTCTAGTTAAACTGATTTAGGGAGTTCTAGCATTAGGTGCATGTTATGCAACTTGGACCTTTTGTAACACGTGCAACCCATTTGCCCTGTTTCACTTCTAGCTAATTTTTATATGTTACCTGTTTGGCCCATTATCAATAAAGCACAGCCTGAATTAACCCATTTTTATATAAAAAGTTTCAAATCACCACCGCTAGCTAAAAACTTCATTCTCAGTTTATTCAAATGCTTACTTTTTTTGGTATTGCTGATGATTAGTAGATATGATATAAGTATACCTATATATTATATAATAATATGAGATTTTGATCTGTGACCAGATATGCTATATACTGTATCCGGGGGATGATTCATTGGAAGGGAAGACCCTGAGGCTAAAACAACAATACACGTTATGCTCTGCTTCTCTCCAAGATATCATCAAATGTTTTGAAAGGAGATCTGGGGAGAATGTGCGGTGGAAAGAGTTTCCGGAAAAGGTTGCGGTGCAGATGAATGATACCCATCCTACACTCTGCATTCCGGAACTGATGAGGATATTGATTGATATAAAGGGAGTTTGTTGGAACGAAGCCTGGGATATTACCCAAAGGTATTTTGTTAGATGTACAATCTTCTAGAAAAACAAATAATCAATATGTGTAATATGATTACAGAAACAATATAACTACAATAATTATCTTGCCACCTCTATTGTATTGTTTACTAAAAAAGAATTGACGCGTTTCAACCTGACTGACTAAATGATTCATACATTTTTTCATCCTTAAATATATAATGGAAAACAGGGCACTTTATATACAGTTAGGAGAGTGTTTGGTTGAGGGTTTGGGAGCGGAAGTGATGGAAAGTTTTCGCTTTAGAGGTATAGGTTTTAAATTTAGTTATGACACATACCAGTAAAATGGAAGTTTCTCAAAATCCATTTACAGACCAGATGCCACCTAGGGGTGTTCAGAAAAAACGTAACCAAATAAAAACCGTAAACCGAACCGTAACCGTATCCAAATAAACCGATTCGAATAACGAATTCGGTTTTTGGTTTGGTTTCTAACCGAAACCGAATTGTGAATATGGTTTTTGGTTCGGTTTATGGATCCACAATTTATTTTATTTGGTTTATTCGGTTTATTTGGATAACCGAATAAACCATTTAACTTAATTAATTATTAAATAAAAATAAAATATTTTATAAATCATATACAATTTATTAGCCCAAAATAGTTATTTTTTTATGTAGCCCAAAATACCAAATGTAAATCTAAAAGCCAACTCAAACCCACTCATTTCTAAAATAATAGAACTTCAGACCTATAGAAACTAGAGTTTAGGATTTCTACATGAGACTCATGTTTGAAGATTATTTATATTTTGTGTCATTCGACTTGTTAACTATTTATAGTTTTTATGATCTATGTTTTGAAGCTTTAACTTTGTGGTTGTGTCTACGACTACTTTATGGATATGTTTGTTTTATTTCGCAATGAAACGGTCTTGTATTCATATATTGCTAGGTGTAAATTAGTTGCGATGTTCGAAATTTAGAACACAAACATAAATATATATTAGGAAAAAAAAAAGTACTTAGTACAATTTGGTTAGATTTGGTTTGTTTGGTTTCTAACCGAAACCAAACCGAATTGAATTTTGTTTGGTTTGGATCGGTTTGCATATTTCTTATTTGGTTTGGTTTGGTTTTTGGTTTGGGGTACAAAATTTTGAAAACCGAATAAACCGAACCGAATAAACCAAATAAACCATAAACCGAACCAATGAACACCCCTAATGCCACCTTATTTCATTTTTGTGCTAAAAACTTAATATATTTAAGTTCTTTTAATGCCGATTTCTCTTGGAAATTGTCAGAACGGTGGCTTACACCAACCATACCGTCTTACCGGAAGCCTTAGAGAAATGGAGTTTAGAACTCATGCAAAAACTTCTCCCGCGGCACGTGGAGATCATAGAAATGATTGATGAGGAGGTAAATCAAAATGAAGTATTTCGAAATTATATACTAATACATTTATTCATTTTAATGGTATGCTATTCTTACAGTTGATCAATGGCATAGTAGCAGAGTTTGGTAAATCAGATCCTGAATTGTTGGAAAAAAAGTTGAACGCTATGAGAATTCTAGAAAATTTTGAGCTCCCATCCTCCATAGCTGATCTGTTTATTAAACCAAAAGAAACGTCTGTCATCGATACAAGTGAAATGTTAAAGGCTTCTGATAACGGCTCCGTTGCTGATGAAGAAGATGAACTTGTTGAAAATATGGAGAAAGAGGTGGATCTGCCACCTATTCCCGTAACGCCAAAATTGGTCCGTATGGCTAATCTATGTGTCGTTGGTGGCCATGTTGTCAATGGAGTTGCTGCGATTCACAGTGAGATTGTAAAGCAGGATGTTTTCAACGACTTCTATAAGGCAAGTATATTCTTTTCTATAGAGTAAAATGCCATTGTCGTCCCTGAGGTTTGGCCAGTTTTGCGACTTTCGTCCAAAGGTTTGTTTTTTCGCATCTGGATCCAAAAGGGTTTGAAATCTTGCCATTTTCATCCGGCTTGTTAACTCCATCCATTTTTCTCTGTTAAGTCAGGGATATTTCCATCTTTTTTGTTAACTTAAAGGGCAATTCAGTTTTTTTCACTTTATGTAAAAAGACTAAATACCCTTGAAAAAGACTGAATTGCCCTTTTAAGTTAACAAAAAAGGCGGAAATACCCCTGACTTAACGGAGAAAAATGGATGGAGTTAACAAGCTGGATGAAAATGGCAAGATTTCGAACCCTTTTGGATCCAGATGTGGAAAAACAAACTTTTGGACGAAAGTCGCAAAACTGACCAAACCTCAGGGACGAAAATGGCATTTTACTCTTTTCTTTAAGGTAATTAAACTATCCATGGTGGCAGCTCTGGCCCGACAAATTTCAAAACAAGACAAATGGGGTGACACCAAGAAGATGGATTTATTATTGCAATCCCGACCTCAGTAGAATCATAACCAAGTGGACAGGTGGAGACGATTGGGTACTAAACACTGAAAAATTGGCAGAATTGCGCAAGGTACATTATAATAAGTAAAAGAATACATTGCACCTCAATTATATGTAAAACATTGTTCATTGCAATTTCACTGTAGTAACACAGTAACACCGAGATAAAACTTTTGATCTAATTGAGGGACGTTTCTTACAGTTTGCAGATAATGAGGATCTCCAGAGTGAGTGGAGAGCTGCAAAAAAGATCAACAAACTTAAGGTTGTGTCATTGATTAAAGAAAAAACTGGTTATTCTGTCAGTCCCGATGCGATGTTTGACATCCAGGTATTTCCCATTTGCATTTTGTCTCCTTTTTTGTTCAGTATGTTACAAGTTATATTCTGATATAATATCATGCAAGTACGACCCAAAGGCCTGGAGTATATTTCTTGATTTTGCTTCAAGGTCAAACTGCACGAAATAAAAACCAACGTTACATTTTATAAAAAAAAACATATCCCATAGTTTCTTTTCTCAATGTAGAGTACCAATACATTTATGGGAAATGGTCTATTATACTCCAGGTGAAACGCATTCATGAATACAAGAGACAACTGTTAAATATCTTGGGAATTGTTTACCGCTACAAGAAGATGAAAGAAATGAATGCTGTAGAGAGGAAAGACAAGTTTACCCCTCGAGTTTGTATATTTGGTGGAAAAGCATTTGCCACATATGCACAAGCGAAAAGAATCGTGAAACTCATCACAGATGTTGGTGCGACAATAAACAATGATTCTGAAATTGGTGACTTACTAAAGGTACTATTTAAACATATTTTTTTTTTCTCTTATAGTTGTTACTTGTTATAATGCACGTTGCCTTTTGTGCTGATATGTTGTTACCTAACTATATAGGTCGTGTTTGTTCCTGATTACAATGTCAGTGTTGCTGAACTGTTGATTCCCGCGAGTGAGCTCTCACAGCATATCAGGTGATTGCAATCCTCATAAAATGTCTCTTGTTCTGTGGAAAACAGTATAGAAGTCGACACGATAACGCGTTAAAACTGGATGGGTCAGGTTTGGTTGGCCCACCACACACCAACATTTTATTTTCCTTTCGAGCAAAATGCCATTTTCGTCCCCTGAGGTTTGGCCAATTTTGCGACTTTCGTCAAAGATTGGTTTTTCCGCATCTGGATCCAAAAGGTTTGAATTCTTGCCTTTTTCATCCGGCTTGTTAACTCTATCCATTTTTCTCCATTAAGTCAGAGGTATTTCCGTCTTTTTTTGCTAACTTAAAAGGAAATTCAGTCTTTTTCACTTTCTATAAAAAGACCGAATTGCCCTTTAACTTAACAAAAAAGACGGAAATATCCCTGACTTAACGGAGAAAAATGGATGGAGTTAACGAGCCGGATGAAAATGGCAAAATTTCATACCTTTTGGATCCAGATGCGTAAAAACAAACCTTTGGACGAAAGTCGCAAAACTGGCCAAACCTCAGGGACGAAAATGGCATTTTACTCTTTCCTTTTTCTTGACTTTTATATATTACTGATGTACTAAATAGCTATATTAATATTTTTTGAAAAGAGGGTTTTAAGATTGTAATAATTTAAATACATTTCGGTCCACTTGTAGCGCGTTTCAGTTCTTAAACTCTCCTACATGTACTTCTTTTCTCCAGTACTGCCGGAATGGAAGCGAGTGGAACTAGCAACATGAAATTTTCCATGAACGGTTGCATCTTAATTGGGACATTAGATGGGGCTAATGTGGAAATAAGGGAAGAAGTTGGAGAAGACAATTTTTTTCTTTTTGGTGCTCAAGCCCATGAGATAACAGGGTTACGGAAGGAAAGAGCCGGGGGAAAGGTAAACCAAAATTATCTATTTACCCCTTCTTTTAATCTTAATGTTCTCGAATGGCATCTTCATCGAGTTAATGTGTATTAATTTTTTTGTATACAGTTTGTGCCCGATGCTCGTTTTGAAGAAGTAAAGGAATATGTTAGAAGTGGTGTGTTTGGGCCTTATGACTATGATGAATTAATAGGATCTTTAGAAGGTAATGAAGGCTTTGGTCGTGGAGACTACTTCCTTGTTGGGAAAGACTTCCCGAGTTATATAGAATGCCAAGAAAAGGTCGATGAGGCGTATAGAGACCAAAAGGTCGGTTCACAATCTTCTACAATAAAAAACTTGTTTAAACATTGTTGTGGTGTACACTACGATAAAAAGTTGTTTTAGTTTTCCATTGCACAAACACATATACATGTCAGGATAACGGGTCATGTAATTATATTCTTTTGTTTCTTGCAGAGATGGACCAGGATGTCGATCTTGAACTCAGCCGGGTCTTACAAGTTCAGCAGTGATCGAACAATTCATGAGTATGCTCGAGAAATATGGAACATTCAACCTCTTCAACTACCCTGATTTAGTCCATGCAATATGCATAGACCAAAATCTATTTGCGGATGTCAATAAAATCACACGCTGCACAAAAGGTTCACTTTTGGATGAAAATTTGTAACATAATTTAGCTTTCCTATTTTGGAAGATGAATGTTCTGAATAAACCAGCTTGATAGCAAACAATCTTTGAATTTGAAATGTCTATTGTGCATTCAAATTAGAATTATAAGTAATGTACCGGAGATCACTAATTCACTAACGAACGTGTACCATAAATTGTGGCCAATGTTACTACAAATATATCTGGATCCGGTCCGAGGCTTGAGCAGTTGAGCAGCTGTGCAAGAGGGTGACTTGGCCGGTTAGACCGGAGGGTATGGGCTCCGTCCCCGGTCCGTCACCCCCCTGCCGGATCGTCCCACACCGCCCCCTCCCGCCCTGTCGCGTCGCCTCCGTCCCCTCCCGGACGCTGGAGATGAGCCACCTCTCTTCCTTGTTCTCTCTCTCTCTCTCTCCTGCATGCTTTAATGTGATAGGCTGGTTTAATTTTGGTGGGCCCCTCTTGGGTAGTCATGACTTCCCCTCCACACCCTTGGGTAGTCCTAGAGGTGTACAAAAAAACTGGTTTTAGAACCGAAACCGGAAAAAAAACCGAAACTGGTTTTTTTTAACCGTTTTTTTTTAACCGGTTTTTTTTAACCGCCGGTTTTTATACCGGTTACTATTCTTGACTTCAAAAACCGGTTATTAACCGAACCGGTTATTAACCGAACCGGTTATTAACCGAACCGGTTATTAACCGAACCGGTTATTAAAAAACCGGTTATTAAAAAACCGGTAAAAAAACGGTTTTTTTTGGGAAAAACCGGTTAAAAACCGGTCCCAACCGGTTATACCGGTTATTGTTTTGGACCTCAAAAACCGGTTAGTAACCGGAACCGGTTATAAAAAAACTGGTTTTTATTTTGGGTGAAAAAACCGGTTTTTTTTTTAAACCGGTTTTTTAATAACCGATTAACCGATTTGTACACCTCTAGGTAGTCCCCAAGAGGAAGCTCCTCCCGTGATGACGTGGCGCCTATGTGGCGGCTAGTCTCCAAAGAGACTTGGAGACTATCCATTCCATACCCCATGGTCTTAGATTCGTCTCGGTGGTGGTATAGCATTGTTTTCCCTCTTTACAGGCTGTCAACAGAAGAAACCTGTTTGAAGGTGACAGTCTGACGGTCAAGTCAATACCAGCGGTCAAGTCAATACGGGCACATGACGTATCAAGTGCAAACAGATGCAAATCCATAAAAAACAATAGTAATAAATGTATGCATATCAAGAATCAAGAATTATAGAGATCTTCATTTGAGGGAGAGGGTGACTAGGGAAGGAGAGCCTTAAGGTGGGGATTTACTTTTGAGCAAAGTGGGTCAAAACCATAACGGGATGACCATGAATGAGCCTAAGCTCCTCGGAACGAACCCATCTTAGGGGCCGTTTGGCAACATCTGAATGGTTAAGTGCCAAACCAGTAAGAGTAAGAGATCTGAACCATTAAGTGCTGAACCAGTAAGAGGTCTGAACCATTAAGAGCCTATATAATGCTAACCGTTCAGAGGCAAATGTCTGAGCAATTCAGATTGGAGGTCTTAACCATTCAGACGCAAATGTCTGAACCATTCAGACATCTGCTCGTGAAACAAACAGTCTGAACCATTAAGTGCTAAACCAGTAAAAGGTCTGAACCATTAAGAGACTCATTAAGAGGTAAACAAACAGCCCCTTAGTCTACCTGTTATGGAGTCACACCCGGGTGATGTGGCAGCTCTGAGGCGTGAGAAGGGCCTTAAGCACTGATCTAGTGCGCCATGAAACATGTGTGAAAGTTGGAGGCGTGGTGGGGGTAACGGTGTGGAGGAGAAAGTGAAGAGAAAAAGGAGGTGAATTAATTTGGAGGGACCAATCACAAAAAAAAAAAAGATTATTAAGTAGTGTTCGTTTCACATAATAAAATGGAATCTTGATGGAATTAGGCTAGACGGTATGGTAGAGGCTCATCGTTGGAGGATGACCCGCCACGTAAGCACCACGTCATAGTCCTTGGAGGATGCCCCTCCAAGGATGGAACCATGGAAATGGAGGATGAGCCTACCCCACCTTTAATTCCCCAAATTTATTTACATTAAAAAAACTCATTCCAACTGAGTGTTACCATCTATCCCAAATAAATCTCAAACAAACCCTAACCTTTGATTCCCCAAATTGAACAAAAACATGCAAGCTTAATCGAAATTGTATTAGGACTTTTGTTCGATGGATGTAAACGAATAAAATCATGTAAAGAACTTACCTAATTGGGCTCGGTATGAATGATGAACGACTTGGCCGGAGTTTAAGTTTTCCTACGAGAGAGAGAGAGAGAGAGAGAGAGAATGAGGATCGTTACCAGCCGGAGATGTGTGATTTTCCGGCGAGAGAGGATGTTGGTGGTGATGGGGTATTTGACTGGATGTTGGTGAAAGCCCCAACCTTTTTTGTCCTTTTGTGAGCGTCTCCATCGTCCCACACACGACGTTCTCGACGACGACGGGCCTGGCGAA
This sequence comes from Helianthus tuberosus, assembly GCA_030545235.1. Lineage (NCBI taxonomy): Eukaryota > Viridiplantae > Streptophyta > Magnoliopsida > Asterales > Asteraceae > Helianthus > Helianthus tuberosus. The sequence goes on along the minus strand of CM060418.1, from coordinate 128,332,435 downwards.
ATGGTGTTGACGGCGGCGCCGAGCCAAGACGGGGCGGGGACGGTCCCCATACCGTCTAACCTAGTGAATTTACATTCCAATTCCATCCTGATTTCATTCCATTCCATTCTATGAAACAAACGCACCTAAATTCTTAATCAAATTTCAATTCGAGCGCAAATTCCAATTTCAATTCCAATTCCATTACTTCAATGAAACGAACTCTACCCAACTGCCCCACCTTTTGATATCCACGAATCGTATTTTTACACACCTTTTTAGTTATATAATTTATATATTTTTTATTGAGGTAGGGGTAGTTAAAACTTGTAAAGCTATTACACACCAAATATGAAAAAAGTAAGTGAAAGCTCATGCCTACATGTCACTAATGTGGTAGACACTTTATTATGCGACGGTTAAAAAAGTGAGACCATAATACATAGCCTTAAAAGTGACGTCCGTATAACGTAAGTTCGGATTTAGGTTTAGGTTGAGGTTGTCGGATAGAGCTTCAACCAACAACATTAGTAGTTAGCCCTATAGATTCTTAATCCAAATAGAAGAAAAGGTAAGAAACAATTACAAATATTTTGATTAATCATACAATAAGTGAATAACCATTTTCATGAGTACAATTAATAAATTAATATTTTGATTAGAACTTTAATATTTATTATATATATTTCTCACAAGCCCTATGATGTTTCAACTTCTCGACACTCTTGTCTCTATCGAACCATATCATCAATGTTCTCAAAGTTTAAATTAAACCTCATAAAAAAAACTTTACATATGGTAATTGCTCCACACCATATCATGATTATAGTTTCCTTTATTGCGATTTCGCCCTATTCATATACTTTATCGTGATAACAACTTTACCATATCAATCATGGCAGTCGATCTGAAGTATCATGATATTGTTTTTTACATTCTCATGCTTTCCTATATCATTTTCCTAATTTATAACAAACAATCATTTTTCTTTCTACATCAAATTTCTTTCAATTCTTTACACATTTCATTCAAATTTAAATCTACAAGTGAACGTGTTTGATGTTACGATAACTCTTTATAGTTGACAGGCTTACGAGATAGTTAATCGAGTTTTTAGTATGTACTTTTAGGATCTTTTTTATGTACTTATATACCTAGGTTGGTGCTTCTTATTTCCAAAAATGTAACTTTAGAAGCATTGTATATCTTGTATGTTATGTTTTATGTAATTATTCACACAAAACAAGAAATAGTATTGGTATAAATAATTAACTTGTGTTGCTGTTTAAAAAAAAACCCTTGAGTACGCATCATAATTGTTTGTAATGAATAGAATGTTTAGGATTTACAATGATGTGTGGTTTTCTTCGTAAAGTTCTGTTGAACGATATTTATATGGTCAAACTTGTAAAGATTGTACATTGACCATTGCATATAAAATGATCGAATTGCTCTTCTCGTTAACATAAAAAATAGATGAAGTTAACCCAGTGGACTAAAATGCCAACAGTGAAACTTTTTTGGACACACAGGCGAAAAAATGAGACATTTGGACTAAACTGACAAAATGGCCCAAACCACATGGACTAAAATGACATTTAACTCTATAACAAAAGAAAACAATGGATAACATGTGTCATCTATTGAAGTCGTCTATTTTTTGGTTCCCGCCTCTCTTCTACTTAATTATAGATACTTATACTTTTAAATTTAATTAAAGATGCTTATTACATCATTAATCAAATGAATTTAATATGAAGTTAATTATTAATTATTCATTTCAACTTATATTTTTTACTTAAAGCTTTACCAAATTTAAACTTATGTTGATTAAAATATTAAAATAAAAATAAAGGATAATGATGAACATTGTTTTTATGGGTGATTTCTAAAAAAGTTTAAATATTTAATGTTGTTATAATGTTAGATGGTAAAAATGGTAAAATTACAATGTGTTAAATAATAAAAACTAGAAGTAGCACCCCGCCGCGTTGAAGCGAGTACTATGAGTTGTTGCTCCGATGAAGCATAACAGGCTGTAACGGCAGAGTGTTACTCGACCATGCTCTTCAAATAATCACTATAAACCATAGACATACCCCTCCATATATATCCGCAAGTAATTTAAGCTGTGGAAAAGACAATTAGAATTACAAAGGGTATGGTGATGGTGCAATGTGGAAATCAAAGTGTAGGGACATGTAGATTTCATTAAAAAGCAATTCAAGCATCAACCACATTAACTTTAAGAACCAACATTTAAAAGAATCAACTTCAAGCAATTTATGAACACATAAAAGCATTTCATGTTTTTTTAACGGCAAACGAATAAATGCCTGGCTACCCGGGTAACTCAATGGCCAAAGGTCACCCCAACGCCCGCGAACGCAGA